>JAAAKG020063750.1:0-17699 GCA_010014905.2 Druon quercuslanigerum | reverse complement strand
AAAAAAACTATTGTAAATTTTGCAAATAGTTTTGGCTGAACGAGCTCAATATTTGTAATCACAAAAGAATAATTTTTGCTGTGAGCACGATACTTTCGAAAGAATTGATAGATTGGATTGGCCTTTGGTATACTCTTTTATATTGTCTCAAATTGAAGGTCAAGTTCGTTAGCCAGCCATTTTGGATCAAAATTCGAAAAGTGAGCACATTTTGAAAGTTTTTAAGACCCCTTTTTTCAAAATTTGAAAATTATATACGCGTTTTAAAAATACAAGAAAAGAAACGGAAATGAAAATTTTCAGCCAAACAATGCACGATACGAAAATAAGGCAAGAAAAATGTTTCTTTTTATACACCCTAAAAGATTATCAAAACGTTTTTTTGACTTTTTTTTAGAAAATCGAAAATTCAAATTTTAACAGCATATAAAAATAAAAAGCGTAAAGCACTTACAAGCCATGACCCTGTTAAAAATAATCCCCCCCCCCACCCCTCATCAATCGAAGTTTCTTGGGGAACTGAGGCTAGGGATATAATTTAGAAGTTAGAAAAAAGTAAGGCTGATATATAGACCGTATGTGTAACGTTTAAATGGTAAAAATAAAATTGGAAATGAGCAAATTTAGTTTTTGAAAACCGGAAGAAGTTGCTATACATTTTTTTAAAGAAAATTTTTTTTAAGGAATGCGCATTTTTTAAACAAGTCAATAACACTACGTCGGTTTTAATATGAATGCATATTATTAATTGTAATAATATACATTTATGGGAATGATATATAAATCTGAGGGACAAATTCGAGTGCGAAGCACGCGGTACGTGATGAGAAATGTGTTCGTTAAAGCCGAAGGAGCTTTAACAAAAGAGAATTCACTATCACCAAATTACTGTTGTCGATGGTTTGGCCTTTAGTTTAAAAAAATCTGTGGGCTCGAGATAAATATATTATCGAACGCCAAACGCGAGAACCAACAGCCGCGTCAATGTTATTTTTCAAGAATAAAACAAAAAGTAGGCGTCCTATCAAGAAGTGATTCTTAACGAAATTGTAGATCTTTTTTGGGATCACAATTTTTATTAATTTATCTGTTTTCGTATCCTGTATAGTTAGACCACAAGTTGAAATTTTTGATTTTTCATACTTTTTTATGCAATCAAAATTTGAATTTTTGATTTTCCTAGAAAATCGAAAAAGTTGTTATGATTTTTCATATGGCGCCTTGTTTAGCTTAAAATTTGGACTTTCGTTTAATTAAAAGAATTTTGAAAATGCTATAACTCTGAGAATTTTCTTTTTATCGAAAAAAGTAATTAAGATAAATTGTTCGTCTTTTTTAATACTATAAATATCCGTACGTAGAATTTTTAAATTCTGAAAAAATGGTATCCAAAATTTTCAAAATGTGCTCACTTTTTGAATTTGTATCCAAAATGGCTGGTTAACGAACCCGCCCTTTCTTTTAGGATCCGTTAAAGAACCGTAATGTCAAATTTCGGACAATTCTAACACTTTCTCAATCATAAATGATGAGAATGTAAAACGTTCATTGCTAACAAAAAAAATAATTTTTTAAAACAAAAGTAAACTTTTAAACCAAGAAGATGAATTTTCCACGAAGAAAATTAATAGTCTAACAAAAAAGACGACTTGTAAGCAAAATGGATCAACTCTTATAGCAAAGTTGAATTTTTTACTAAAAAAAACTATTTTTAAATAAAATATTTAAACTTTTAAACCAACAGCAGAACGTTTAACTAAACGAGATAAATTCCAAACCAAAAATATAATAGTAGACTTTTTAACGAAAAACAATGTCGAATTTAACCTAAACAATAAACGATACGTCTTCTCAGACTTTAAAGTCCTTCTATTATTCTAAAAAGCCCAAGGAGGTCGAACTAAAAATATCATTGAGAATCGCTTAGTTCTGGTGAATATTTATAGAACTTTCTAAAACTAAAAATAGCATATTACACTACCAGAAAAAATTCTGCAACTGATGTTAAAGAAACACTTTCGTTGCGTAATAGCAGGTCTCTAAGTATACCTTATGGCTTATAAATAACGCGTATAAATAGAATAGAAATCACTAAAAATAGCGTAATTGCATTGAGCTGAATATGTTAATATCAATCAAAAATGAGGAAATAGTGGCTAAACGTATATGCACATAAAAAAAATTAACTATCTAAATTCTCAATGTTATCGAGAATTATATATTATTGAATTTTATGGCACCGTTAGCACTGCAATTCGTTAACTTTAATTAAGATTTCGCAAATATTTCTGTGTATAATAGCCACAATAATCTTAAGAAAGATTGTATCTCCGTCAACATTTCCAATGGGCCATGACTGGACTGGAGAAATGGTTTTTGCCAGAAAAGCGTTGCGCGTACTCCTTTCTATAGAAACGCCTGGCATAAATTCTTTAGTGGCGGCCTTGTGCGACACGTTACCTACAATTAGAAAAGATCTTGGCATTTTTGCAGCAAAGTGTGTTCAAGATAATCACAGAAAATAACTACTATGAGCTGATTACACTTCAAGAAAGAGTTATTTAACTTTATGTGAATTAAAGGATTCTCGCGCAGTCACCCCTCGTTGATCACGGTAATCCTCACAGGAAAAATAAATTTGTCAAAAATTCTCATAAATTTGGGGAAAAGGGTCATTTTTGACGAAAATAGAGGAATAGTAGGGAAATGGTAGGGCAATCTATGACACTTGATGATTTTTTGAAACTCGTCGCCTGAGGTGATAGCTAGAGAGACTGATCAGTTACTTGCGTTGGTTAAATAAGCTTAAATAAGCAACACGGAAATTTCAAATTGATCTAAAATTGATGCATATCCTTTTACACCTTTTCTTATATGAATCCCTTGCTCTCCGGCAATATGACGAGGCTAAAACCAAAAGAGTTAAGCTGATAGAAGAAAGATGATTTTTCTACTACAAAAGATAAACTTTCAACTAGTTAAATTAAACGAAAAAAAAACATTTTTTACAAAATAGTGGGATTCTTAACCAAACAGATGAATTTTTAATAAAGAAAGATGCGTTTTAAACTAAATAGTTGAATTAAAATTAATGATGTTATTTTGTCGACCAGTGTAAATAATTAAATCTGATGTTAAATTTTGCTGATTACTGGTCAAAATTTAACATTAAAATTAATCAAATAGTTGAATATTCAACTAAAAAAGAAACTTTTTGTACCAAAAATGGAATCATCCAAATTTTAGTTTTAAAAATTAATTTTCAACAACGAAAAACGAATTTACAACTAGCTGAATTCAACCAGAAATTGCGAATTTTTGACAAATAGTTGAATTTTCAATCAAAAGAGATGAACATTCAAGCAGAAAAGACGGAAATTCAAGAAAAAAAATTAATTTTTAACCGATCAGTTACATTAATAACTAGATGGTTGGATTTTCAAGCAAAACAGACGAATATTCAATAAAATAGTTAAACACATAATTAAACACTTCAAATTGACAAAACTGTATAATACAGTTGAATTTTTAACCCGAAAAATTGAATTTGCAACAAAAAAGTTTATTTTCAACTAAGAAATATGAATTTTCTACTAGAAGACAAATTTTCAACCAGTTGAATAAAACGAATAGAATGTTGTTAACAAAATATTTGTATTTTCAACGAAATACATGAATTTTTAATCAAGAAAAATGAATTTCAAACTAAATAGTTGAATTTAAAAAAAGTAGTTTTTGAAACGTAAAATGGAAATGTAAAATTTTTAGTTTAAAAATTAATTTTACAAAGAAAAAAAAACGAATTTTCAGCTAGTTGAATTGAAATAAAAAACACGAAAATTTAGCCAAATAGTTCAACCCTCAACCAAACAGTTGAATTTTTAACAAAATACATTAATTTTCTACTCAATAGTTGGGTTTTCAACATAAAAGGATAAAGTTCTAACCAAAAATTGAATAATTATATTTTCACATAAAAAATTAATCTTCAAACAAAAAAAGAAACTATGTTTAATGAATCAGTTTAATTTTCTACCTGTGAATAATATTTTTCAAACAAAAAAAATATTTTTAACTAAACAGTTTAAATTTCTAAATAAATCTAGAATTTTCAAATCAAACATACAAATTTTCTACAAAACAGTTAAATTTTTGACAAATTCTGGGTTGAAAGTTAAATACTTGATTAAAAATTCATTGTTTTGTTTGAGGATTTAAAAATATTTAAATATATTTTTGAAGGTTAAAAATTTAACTGTTTGGTATAGAAATGTCTTTTTTTTTCTTGAGAACACAATAGTTTGATAGAAAATTCTTTTTTTAATATTAAAAATTAACATTTAAAAAAAAAGTTAACTATTTCCTTTTTCATTAAAAATTGATCATTTTTAGTTTAAAATTTTACTATTCAATTAATCAATTTAAATTCATTTTGTTGTTGTCGAAATTTCATTTACTTTGTTAAAAATTAAACTACTTTATTAAAAATTCATTTTACTACTTTAAGGTTTCGCTATTCTGTTAGAAATTCGTATTTTCTTTTTCGGTAAAAAAAAATATTTTTGGTTGAAAAAACAACTATTTGGTTAAAAAATGATGTATTTTGTTGAGAAATTGTCTTTTTTAGTTGAAAATTAATCATCTTGGTTGAAAATTGATCCTTTGGTTGAAAATGTTATTATCAGATTGAAAATTTAACTGTTTTGTAAACAGATCGTATTTTTAGTTTAAAAATTCCACTATTTAGTAAAAATTGTATATGTATGTATTTTTATGATAATTCGTATTTTATAGGAGAAAATTAAACTTCTTGGTTCAAAAGTTTTCGTTTTTAACTTGAAAATTCTTCATTTTGGATGAAATTGTTTTTCTTTTTTGATCGAAAAATCTTTCTTGGTTGAGAATGCAAGTTTAATTGCTTCTGATTTAAAATGAAAATACTTCCTTGGATAAAATGTCAACTATTACACTTTGTTGTCAATTAATCTTTTTTGGCTTAGAAGTCATAACTACTTGTTGGTAAGTTAAACTACTTTTTTAATTAATAAGAAACAGTAAGATTTTACAAAACTCTCCTCTCCCAAATCGGCTTGCGGTATTTTTAGACAGCCCCTATATAAATTCACGCGAAAGGTTTAGTCGACAAAAATTACCTCAGATGGTGTGTTTTGAGGAGACAAACCATACAAACGCCAACAAGTGCGGTCACGTGGTTTAAAAATTCAGAAAAAAATTAATTTATGATGTGACAGTTAGGAGGCTCAAAATTAAGAGGCCTTAAGTACATTATCTACCTGATACACAAATGTCTAAATTTGGTGGCTTGAATCTCGGAGAAGGAGGGGGGTGGCTTGCTTACTTGTTTTCACCAAGTTCAATTGTTCCATTTTTTATACATTTTTTTATTAATATTAAAAGCCCACTTAAACATAAAACAATGTTTACTTGAAACTGCTAAAACAGTTTAGGACAAAAAAGCGAACATGGCCACGTCAGACTCACAAGTATTTATCTTGGCTGGGAGAAAGTGTACCACATACTAGCATGCGACAGTGAATAGATTCTTGCAACTTAGTGACCGACATTCCATAGAATTGCACCACTAATAATAAGTATGACGTCATGGGCCCGTAATTGGATCCTTGTTTTAGAAAAAGTTACTCGTGGATTGTTTTCATTAACATTAATATTTGCTTCTAAACAATGATGAAACAATGATTTTTCCACGAAAACACTTAATTTTCTACTAAATAGTTAAATTTTCATAAAAATAGTATATAACAATTGAATTTTTAACCGAAAATATGAACCTTTAACTAAAATGATGAATTTTCAGAAAAAAAAGGAATTTCTTTAAAAGCTGTTTAACTTAAAACCAAGTTATTGATTTTTCAACTAAAATATATAAATTCTCAACGAAACATGTAATAGTTGATATTTAACACAAAATATTTCAATTGAAATAAAAAACAGATTAATTGAACCAAAGTAGATTAATTTCCAACTAAAGAGATGAATTTTCAAGTAAAATAATGAATATATTTAACAAAAGTGATTTTCCACAAAAGAGTTTAACATTCTACAGAAAATATGATTTTTTAATCAGGAAGATTATATTCTAAAAATGGAACAGTTAAATTTTCAACCATAATAAATGAAACTTCAATTAAAAAATGACATTTTTAATAAAGGCTGTTCAAATTTCAGCCAAGAAGTTGAATCTTTATACAAAAAAGACTTTTTAAAAGGAAAAAGGTATTTTCAACAAAAGTTATGATATTTACAACAAAATAATAGAAGTTTTAACTAAACGAGATGAATTCGGAACTTAAAAATTTGTTAGTAGATTTTTTAACTAAAAATAGTTAGATTTGCTTATTAAGAAAAAAAGACAATTGCTTTAAAAAATTGAGAAAGAGTAATATCTGAAATATTTTTAAACGATTTTCAAAATTAAAAAAGTATTATTGAACTGTACCGTTGCAGGGTTATTTTTTTAAAAATTCATAAACTTTGTTAAAATTCAATATCCGGAAACATACTAAAGACTAAACTTTACTAAAGTTGATTATCTTTTGGTTGACGATTCAGCTACTTTATCGAAAATTCACCTTTTTTGGTTGAGTTCAACTGTAATTGATTTCAAATTAAAATATTTTTTGTTTGAAATAGTTTTAACTATTATATTTTCCATTGAAAAATCATCTATTTTAGTTGAAAATATAAACAAATTATTAATCTATTTTGGTTAAAACGTCATGTATTTTGTTAAATATTCAACTCTTTTGTTGAAAAGTGTTATTTTTCGTTTGAAATTTGATCTCTATTTTGTTTAAGATTTGTCTTTTCTTATTGGAAGTTTAACTAATTGGTTGAAGGTTGAACTACTTTTTTAGAAATTTAGTTGTTTGGTTGAAAATTCATTTCTTTTGTTGGAAATTAAATTTTTTTCAAATTCGTTTTTTTTTTTTGTAGAAAATTAAAATATTTGGTTGAAGATGATCTTTTTGGTTTGAAATTTAACTCTTCTGGTAGAAAATCCAATTATTTGATTAAAAAGTAACTTTTCTATTCTAAATTAATCCTTTCTAACTTAATTCCGGTGAACAAATTTAACCTTTTTACATTCTCATCCTAATGAGAAGGTATTGGTTTTATGTAAAATTTCACTTTGTCGGATTTCATCAAATCTCCACGTTTTGAGACACTCTGAGTCAGAAAAAATGAATTTTACGAAGGTTTCTGTCAGTCTATCTGTCTGTAGGCACGATAACTTTCGAAAGATTGGTCAGATTGAATTCTGCTTTGGCAAACATTTTTAGGCCCTAAAAAGAAAGAAGGAGATCGTAAACCAGCTATTTTGGATGAAAATTCAAAAAGTGAGTGCATTTTCAAAACATTTGATACTATTTTTTTCAAGATTTAAAAATTCAATGTACGGCTATTTATAGTACACGGAGACTCGATCAATTTATCCTTATGACTTTTTGCGATAACATGAAAAATGTCAGAGTTATAGCATTTTCAAAATCCAAAAAAACAAACAAAAATGAACATTTTAAGCCAAACAACGCATGATATGAAAAAAAGTGAGAAGAAAAACGTTTATTTGTCAAAGTCCGACAAGATTATCATGACCAATTTTTGAATTTTGTCGAAAAGTTAAAAATTCAAATTTTGATCATACAAAAAATAATTAAAAATGAAAAATTCCATTTTGTGGCCAATCTATGCAAGATACGAAAAAAAGAATTAATTAAAATTGAGCGCCCTGAAAATATCTACAAATTTGTCAGTTATCACTTTTCAATAGGATGTATGGTTTTTGTTTTTAGTCGTAAAAAGCAACAATTAAAAATAAAAAAAATAAAGTTTTGAACAAACGACAAAAGCTATTAAAAAAATAAATAGAGAAAAGCGAAAACTCATTCAAATTTGTCAAGAATAATTTTTGATAGGTCACTTCGTTCTTGTTTTAATCGTAAAAAATAACATTCAAAATTGAAAAATTAAATTTTTCGAAAAACGACAGAAGTTCAAACTAAAATTAACAGACTAAAGTTGTCCATTCCAAAAAGATATATAAATTTGTTTTTAATCTGTTTTAGATAAGACGATTAGATTAGAAAGACACAAGAGACCAACAAAATTAAAGGAACAAAAGTTGTTTAACCAACAAATATATACAAGTTTGTTCTAAACTACGATAACATTTTATTTACGAACATTTTTGCGCAAATTACATCTACATTGAATATAAACAAATTAGATTTACGTAAAAACAACACAAGCTACAGTAAAATGTTTAAGAATAATTTTTAATTTAATAGAATGCGCATTTTTTAATGATAAAAATAAGACAGCAAAAATATTTTTGATTCAATACTAATGCACATCATGAATGGTAATAAAATAAATTTACTGAAATGATATACATTTTTCAGGATGGCTAAGATTAAAATTTAATGCAAAATGAGAATCAAATATTAAAGTAATCATTTAAAAGGAGATTTGCACTTCATTTTGCAATATCTGAATAAAAAGCACCAGACCGAGGTACAGAAATAATTATAATATAAATTGAATGTGTTCGTTAAAGCCGAAGGAGCTTTAACAAAAGAGAATTCACAATCAATAATTGACAGTTGTCGATGTTTTGACCTTCAATTTTACAAGGCTTGCGCACAAATGTCGTTCGCGATAGGTGCGCTCAAACTTGCGAGCCACGCGTATAGCGCGCTAAGATAATGTGCCCGCGCAGTGGACAGATTTTTTTCTTTTTTCTTTGGTAAAAAATAAAACTGCTTGATTGAAAAATCTTTCTTGGCTGAAAATAAAACATTTTAGGCCCTGATACTTAAAATTGTTACCTGAATTTCAGAATGGGGTCTTTAATTTAGATCAATTTTCCTGAAATTAATCCAGCCAATTCTAAGGTATAACAATTATAAGGAATTTTTTACTAATGTCTATTTCTTTTTTAATTATTTTTTTATGAATTATCATCTTAGTTATTTTGATTTTAATTAAAAACTTAAGGAAGTTAATTTTAGGTAACTTTTAGGTAGCTTAAAGTTACTCTATATAGTAACTGTAACGAGTTATTAAAATAAAAGTAACTTACCCAACACTGATCGAAACTTTCATTTCTTCGAAACATATAGTTCGGCACAAAGGCACTTTAGACAACGAATTTGATGCTTTAATCAAATCAACTCGGTAAAGAAAACATCGATCAGTAACACCAGCGGTTTCAAGATTTTTTTGCATTAATCGAATCAGCATTCCTCTAAAGAATTTCATTCGCGTAAAGAAAAGATTTGCCGAAATGATTGACAAGCACCATTAAATTCTCAGCGAGATGCAAGAATCTATAATAGAAGACTACAAGATACTTATCGATATCACGTGGCTATCGTTAGAAAAATTTTAATTCATTTGATATCCCTTTTCAATTGTCTTCTTTTTTTCCGTTTCAATTCTAACCACAAAAAAAGACATAACCAATCATCCTAAGTGCGAATTAAAGATTTTATCAATAAAAAAACTTCTCAAAACATCCAAATAATTAGGTTGCTCGTTTCATATCTTGAAAGGAGCATCGCTCTCGTTCTATCGACAAGGGCGAAAATTAAAAAAAAAAAATTTAATAACATCTGATAGATACAGTTCTCGCAATACTGAAATCTTGGTCTAATTCTTGAAGATTAGGGTATCTAAACACCATCTGTCATGCAAAAAAATATATATATATGTTTTCATGATAACAATAAAAATCAGCTATTTATTGGTGAGAAATATCAAGTTTTGAAAGGTAAACTTGATCGCGGAATTCACTTTCGCCGGTTCACACGCTTGCCGCCCTCTTTTTGCCAAACATCTCGTTCTGGAAACAAATTGGAAAAAGCTGAGACTATCTCAGCACCAGATCATAACAGTTTCGCAATTCGTCAATATTTTTAATTCTTTTTTATCCGCAACTAAATAAATGACTTCTAGTTGAATTATTCAGGGTGGCCACAAAACTTCATTTTCAAAATTCCCTGTCTTTTCGTTGATTTTTCCCTGATAAATTTTTTATTTCTTCTGACTCAAAACAGGGACAAAAGGGTTATTTTTGATGAAAATATGGGAATAAATTGTTTAAAGTAAATTTAACGCGGATAACAAATACTTTTCTAATCCTAAGACTGCAAGTTGAAATATATTACATTTTAACGAAATAGTTAAATTCTCAAACAAAAAAGATCTTTTAACAAAAGAGATAAATTTTTAACGAAAAAGCACGAGTTGTTAACAAAAGAGTTAAGTTTTCAAGCTAGCAAGTAAACTGCTTCAGAAACCAGTTGAATGAGCTGAATTTTCAATCGAGAAGGTTAATTTCCTTTAAGAAAAGACAAATTTTCAACAAAATAGAAATGTACTTTTAACAAAAATGATGATTTCTCAACAATAATATTAATTTTCTATCCAAAAAGATCATTTTTCCACTAAATACATGAACTTTTCATCATATAGTTGATTTTTCAGGGGAATAATTAATTTTTATTCCCAAAACATGTATCTCTAATAAAGAATTAAGTTTTCAAGGAAAGGTTTATATAACGGAAAAATTATTTAACAAAATAGTTACATTTTTAAGATGATAATTAAATTTTTGACAAAGTATGTAGTTGGACTTTTTAACAAATAGCGGAATTTTCAACCAAATGGTGGAATTTTCATATAAAGAATATTAATTTTCTACAAAAAAATACAAATTTTCAACCAAATAGAAATGTATTTTTGACCAAAATGACGATTAATCAACAAAGAAATTCATTTTTACGTAAAAAGACAAATTTTTAACTACAAACATGAAATTTAAACAGAAAAGTTAAATTTTTAACAAGAAAACTTCATTTTTAAGCAAACAATTGCATTTACGACCATAAATGTTTGAACTTCAAAGCAAATCAGACCAATTTTGAAACAAAACAGTAAAAATTATAAACAAACATGTACATTTATCTGCCAAAAAGATGTCTCTTTTTAAAAAAATTGCATTTTCAACAAAAATGTTCATTTTCGACCACGGAAAGTGGATTAAATAAAATGGGATTTACCAATATAATAATTAGTTTTTTAACAAATAACTGAATTTTTAACCATTTAGTTGGGTTTTCAAACAAAGAAGATTTACCTTCCACCATAAACAGTTGAAATTTTAAATAAATATCTGAATTTTCAAAAAGGAAGATTAATTTTCTACCAAAAAATATATATTCTCAATCAAATACATCAATTTTCGAACAAAATGATGATTTAAAAAAAAATAAGAATAATTTTCTACCCAAAAAAACAAATTTCATACTAAATTAATTAATTTGCAGCCAAAAACTCGAATAAAGTCCTTTGATTGCTTAACAAATAGCTGAATTTTCAACAAATTGGTCAAGTTGAACTCTTAACTATAAATAGCTGAATTTAAAAAAAAAAGATTGATTTTCTACCAAAAAGTACTAGTTTTACATAAAATACATTTCAACCAAAATTATGATTTTTTTAACAAATACGATTAATTGTCTTCCAAAAAGGATAAATTTTCAACTGAATGCATAGATTTTCAACCAAATTTGAATTTTTCACTTTTAAAGAGTAAGTTTTTTTGCCAGAGTGGAATGGACTAGTTAAACTTGCAGAGGAATCCAAAAGCAAAAAATATTAATTTTACGCCCAACAGTTGCAAAAAATAGTTTTATAAAAATATTAAATATCTTCTAAAAAAAATTGAATTTTGAACAAACAAAAAAAAACGAGATTTTCACAAAACAGTTTAATTTTTATCCAAAAGTTGCATTTTTAACCAAAAAAGATGAATTTTCTACAAAAAAAAACAAATAAATTTTCAACAAATTAGTTCAATTTTCAAGCAAGTAGTTGAATTTTTAAACAGAAAAGGTGATTTTTAACAAAATAGTTAAATTTGTAAACAAATAAAATAATTTTTAATCAAACGATATGAATTCTGAACAAAAATATCATAGTAGACATTTTAACCAAAAAGAATGAACTTTTTACAAAAAAAATAGTTGGATTTCCTTTTTGGGTTCTAAACATTTAGTTCGTATTTAAGAGAAAACATAGGAATTCTTTTAATAATGTGTAAATAGGGGAATAAGGTAAGGAGTATGAATTCTGCATTTTTAATATAGAATGTTTTATAAATGGACTAAAACATTTTTTTATATAAATTCATAAATTTTAAATCTTTATTCTTGACCTAATTTTTGTTATTTTTTTTTAATCCTTGACTTTCCCTTGATTTCCAGTTTATCCCTGACATGTTGTTACCCTAAGTAGGGTAGTTAATTTTAAAATTAAAAATTTAGATTCCTTACCTATTTCTTATTTTACAGCAGGGGATCAAGAACTGCGAATGTCAACGAAGTGAAATCCATCTGCAATCATATATTAAACCAAAATTATAAATGTTTTCAGTTTTTACAGGATTTAATAAGATTAGTTTGGAGATTATATTATAAAAAATTGCTGTTCTACCAAAAATTTTGTTCTATATTATGAAAAATATATAGTATGTTATGGGGTGCAATTGCAATTTCAGTTTTGAAGTAAAAGTAAATAATAAGGAAACCCAAGAGAAAACCCGCATTGTGATTTGTGGCAGCTCTGAAGTTAAATGAATGTTTTTCTCCCACAGGAAATTTATACTAAATAAACGAATTTCTGATGTCAAAGCACCCGCATGAAGTACATACAATCAAAGCGCCCATTCGCCCTTTGGGAAATTTTTTGTGCTATAATTGTATATGTATATACTCGTATAGCAGATTGTGCATCTTCTGGAAAAAGTATGTTTAAGATATCAACAAAAATTTTCACAGATTTTATAAAAAATTGTTATAAACAATAATTTTATTCATACTTACAGGTGCCAGGAAGGCTTTGGGATTTTTTTTATAAATTTGGTTGAAAATGTAATTGTTTCATAAATTTATACTAGCATGTTAAATCATTTTGGTTAGTATTGACATTATTTTGAAACTCGAAAAATATTTCTCTAGTCTCTGGAAAGAAATATTTTTCTCTTCTCAGAATAAAAATATATTTAATTTTTTTAAGGACAATAAAAACGATTATAACGGAAATTGAAGAATTTTTTTATATTGAAAATACAAAAAATTCTCTTTTCTGATCTTTTTCCATACTTTTTTTTTCATTTTTGAGTGAAAACTTCTGGACCATGACGAACATGTTCAGCTTTTCCTGTTCCAACATCCTGATAGTTGCAACATTTTTAATACAATTAAAGGGCTTCAGTAAAGAACTAATTATCCAAAAAAATCGTATTTTTTCAAGAGAGCGAACAAACATTTTCTAAAATGAAAATCACCATTTAAAGATGAAACAAAAATTGAGGCGAAAAAAGTTATATCCGACAAATTTATCTAGTTTTGAGGAGACATATGTGCGCATATTTATACCCTGAATATAAATAACTTTTTTGTCACTCTGTGGTCGATAAACTTCCATGAAAATTCAACAATTTCAGCGTGACACTCGCCACAAATTAGAGAAGGCACGGCTGCCGATTTCAATAAAATGTAATCTTCAGTTTAAATTAAAAATAAACACTGACTCCTCAGATATTAAGTTTTCTGAATGCGAGTAAAAAAGGTCTGAACTAAAAAATATAGCCAATTCTGAGTAAATCGTCCAAGAATATTGAGCTTACAATTTTTTACAGAAATAAAAACTTGTTTCTGAGATATGGGGACGCTGAATAAGAATAACGAATGTTTCATTCAACAAAAATTATTCTTTCAGCGTAAATAAAAATTTAGTGTGACAGTATCACACTTTGGCAGACGATTTTTCACTGAAATGCTATGAAAAATACTAATTTCGATTCAATCGAGTGAATTGATGCTGAAAGGGATAAAAATATATATTTTTAAATATAATAATCTATTAAAAAAAGAAAGATTCGAACAGATACTTTTAACAGAACGCGTATTCGAATTTTTAAATAATTTGTTATACAATAAACAAATTTTCGGAAAAATTGTACTTATGAGCTATATTCTAGCTGGATACACCAAGATTAAAAAAACTTAGATACCTTTTTGGATTCCAAAGAGGGGTTCAAAGTTTTCAAAATCATGCAGGATTAGTATTTAAAATTTTTGTGTTTTATTAAAAGTGGCTTTGTACGAACTTAAAAACAGTCGACGCATGTGTATGAGGCGGCGCCGTACCTACATATTGCGGGCGCCCATACTGAAGGGAAAGACGATTTCATGAATTTGATGAATGAATATTATTTGTTATCGAAAAGTGTAATATAAAAATCCTAAACTTGTCAAAAAAAGCTTTACGTAATATATATACAATCCTTTTCTATTTCTATACAGTCGCATCCTTCAATTTTATTCAGCTATTTACCTTCGAGAGCAACTATCCATATATGCATTTTAAAATTTTTCTTTCTTATAATTCTGAAAAAATCAACCTTATCTTCTATTTATTTATATTTAATCTTCTTAAAAAAATGCATTGAGTGTAAAATCAACCATTCATGTTCCTTTCCATATCTATATGTGTTGGTTTGTGCTTCATTTGGGGGTTTCTCAAATTATTTATCACTATAGCTGATTTACAATCTTTTACCATTTTTTAAAAAATTTCAATTTTTCTCCCGTTCTTAAGAAAGTTCTCCTATATCTCGTTAGTTTACCTTAATGCGAACTGAGGTAATAGACCAAACTTTTTTCGTTGAAAGGTATATTTTGTTTTTAATGGAAAGTCTACTATTATACATATTTTTGGTTCAGAATGAATCTATTTTGGTTAAAAATTCTAATTTTTCGTTAAAGATTTAACATTCTGTTAAAAATGAATTTTTTTTCTGACAAACATTTTTTTTGTTTGAAGATGTATCGCTTTTATATAAAAATTCTACTATTCATCTGAAAATGTATGCATTTTATTGTAAATTGGTATTTTTTGGTAGAAAATTAGACTTTGTGCTCGGATAAATGTTCAACTGCTTTGTTAATAATTCATTTTATTAATTAAGGATCTATCTCTATGGTCATAAATTTAATTTGTTGAAAATTGGTTTTGTGTTGAAAATTAATTTCTTTTAGATAAATGTTCAACTATTTAGTTGAAAATGAACTTTTTTGTTGAAAAATCAAAAATTTAATTGACATTTTTGGTTAAATGTGCAACTGTTCGGTTAATAATTAATTAGATTTTGTTAAGAGCTTCAAAACTTTGTTAAAAATTTGCCTTTTTGGTTGCATTCAACTTTTTTCATTAAAATTATAATCAGTTTTGATTGAAACATGCAATAATAAATTTTTGAATTAATTCTGATTTTCAATTTTGTTGATTACTGGTTAAAATAATGTTCTGGAGAAACGAGAAAAAATATGCCATGGCCCGGATTTTTTTTCTCTTTCCTGCAGAAAATTATTTTGACCAGTAATCAGCAAAATTTAACATCAGAATTAATTAATTACCCTGGTCGACAAAACAGCATCATTATTTTACATTACATTTTTCGTTGGGAATTCATCTTTTTGCTTAAACTTGACTGTTTGTGATTGTAAATAAAAAGATTGTTTTGGTGAAAATATATGAATTATTTTATTTTTCGATGAGCATTAACTTTTTGTTATCAATAATATTTAATTTCTTGGTTGAAAGTTGAACTTCTTTCTTTAAAACTATTTATTTTCATGAAGATATTCGTAATTTAAGTTGAAAATTCAACTATTTTATCATATAGTCACCTTTTTTTATCAAAAATTTATTATTTTTGTTGCACATTCGTCTTTTTGTATACGAAATTCGTCCTGTATCAAAATTTTCATGTCTTCTAAAAAGTTAATCTTTTTTACTTGAAAATTCAACTATTTAGTTGAAAATGCAATGGTTTTTTGTTAAAGTTTTATATTTTTTGTTTAAGAATTCGAACAATTGATTGTAAATTAATCTTTTTTGGTAAAAAAGTCCTTGGTTGAAAATAGATCTTTCTTGGGGACAGCTTTTCAGTCAATGGAATTAACTGAATTATCTGCTATAATAAAGTAGTAGAATTATAATTATATATGATATAGTATAATAATTATAATCTTCTTGGCGGAAAATTTCTTTTTCTAACTCAAATATAGGTTAAAAGTAGAACTTCATTGATACAAGTTCATTATTTGGAAAAATAATCTGTTCTTAGTTGAAAATGCAACTTTTGTTTGTTGAAAATTAATCTCCTGGGTTAAAAATTAATCTTTTTGGTTGAAAATTGCACTACTTGGTTAAAAGCTGCACCAGTTTATTAAAAATGCATTTTTTTATTGTTTTCGCTCTTAAAAATTAAGTTTATTCATTGAAAACTTACCTATTCTATTCTTGGTTGAAAATGGACCTGTTTGGATCAAAAATCGAGAGATTTGATGAGTGAGTCAAATTGACTGAGTTATAATGACTTTTTGCTCACTTTTCAGTCGTCAAATCCGCATTCTTTGAATCGGTAAAAATCGACTTTGATTCAGTCAATTTTGACTTATTCAAATTTAGGATGTGACATACTTTTCGAACAGCTTCTGATAAATGCCATAAAAAAGAGAGAAAAACTAGTTTCTACAATTTTGTTTAACACGTGATAAAAAATTCTGGACAAAATATTAATGAAGATAGAGACTTGATGAGATGTCGACTAAAAATTGTAATTGTTTAGTCAATAAAAATACGAAAGATCAAGTGATTATTTACAATTTAAAATAAACAGACGTTTCGTTGGATTTGCATAAAAGTTCGAACAACATTATTGTTTATTTTGTGACGCTCTTGTTCGTCAAACAATTATTTTGAATTATTTTTGTGATCTCAGTGGATACAGACAGACAGGACAGACACGCGCGCAAACTTTACTCATCGAGTGAACGACGTAAACACGTTACACAAGTGCGTGGATGTTGCATAATCTACGAGCTATTTGTAGATAAGGATATGTTACATAAATAGAGCGCGAGAATGCGTACCGATCAACAGCAAAGCTTTTCTTCTCAAAAGTATTTCAGCTCACAAAGGAAAGCATTTCTCTTATCTATTAACTTGTTTTTCCGCATGAATTGTACAGTCACACTTCATCTTATTCAACGCGCATATTTCCGAAACTTTCCGTTTCTTCCGAGAATGAGAACGTGCTTCTAGAAAGAAAGTATTGCTTCATTGCTTGAAGTTGTAAAGGAGACTTTCTCTCAAAATTACTTGTGTATAATATAAAAGGCATAAAAAAGTCAAGTGTAATCGTTACCCTGATTTCACAGTACTTCCTAGTTCGTTAAGGGGGTAAAAAACAGAAGATTAACAAAACAGTTGAATTTCCAAAAAAATAATTAATTTCTGAACAAAATACTCGAATTTTTAAAGCAAAAGTTGAATTTTCAAACCAATAATTATATTTTTAACAGAATAGTTGAATTTTTTTCAACAAACAGCTGAATTCGTAACTAAGAAAATTAAGTTCATATCCAAAAAAAACACGGTTTCAAGAAAAAAGTTAAGTGTTCAAGCTAAAAATGTTTTAAAAAATATAACTTTTTTAACAGTTCTATTTTCAAACCAAAAATAAAAATTTTCAAGTAGAACGTTAATTTTAAATTTTAAAAAAGAATAATTTTCAACTATAG
>JAAAKG020063739.1:0-17699 GCA_010014905.2 Druon quercuslanigerum | reverse complement strand
ATACTCCAATGTTTTTGTATCGTGATCTTTTTGATAACCTGATTTTTATATCCTCCAATTTTAGTTTAAAAGGTGATGCATACGAATTTAATATTGTTTTATTTTAAAATACCTTTTAATTAAGAATAATAAATTAATATGGGCTTAATCGGGGCCAGACCGGGGCCACGCTGGATTATTTCTGGGCGCTGCACTTGGGCCCCGATTGGGTATCGCGTTTCATATCGAGCCTGGCCCCATCTAGATAGTCCGATTTGGGCCAAATTCTGCCTGATCTTGCCCCGGTCAGATCCATATTGGAATTTCTGCTCGGGTCCTCACAAAGTCGTCATGTGAGATTTCCCACTTAGGTCGATTAGCATTCTAGGTCTTTTGTTTCAGGCGTTAATTTTACTCTTATCTTTTTCTTAATAGGTCCATGTTTCGCTGCCGTATAGTACAGTCGGTACAAATATAGAACTATGTATTTCCATTTTAGCTTTATTTGATATATTTTTACTTCTGATAAGGGGGGCTTCTTACCTTCGTTTATGCGTCTATCTAACTACCAAGGTATACGAATTTATCAACTTGTTCAATTCTCTCATCATTCAATACAATGTTGCATATTGCTTTCTCAATCTTTCCTTCGAACACTACAGTTTTTGTTTTATTTGCGTTAATTTTGAGGCCCATGCTCTTCATGCTTGCATTCAGTTTATTTAACATTCTTTGCAAGTCTTCGATTGTCTCTGCCATAACAACCTTATCACCTGCGACCATGCGACCCACACCTTCTTCGTCGAGAAGAGCCATTCTTAAACACTTATCCATAACCCGAGCAGAAATTCCAATATGGATCTAATCATGGCCAGATCGGGCAGAATTCGGTCTAAATCGGGCTATCTAGATGGGGCCAGACTGGAAATGAAACGCGATATCCGATCGGGGCCCAAGTGTAGCGCCTAGAAATAACCCGGTCTGACCCCGCTTAGGCCCATATTGAATTTATTATTATTATTCTTAATTAAAAGGGATTTTTAAATAAAACAATATTAAAATCGTATATATATACTCTTAAACTAAAATTTAAGAATATAAAAATCATATTATCAAACAGATCACGATATAAAATCACTGGAGTATGTAAGATTAGAAACAAAATATCTTTTAAACAAATTTTTCTGGAGCAAGCGGAAAAAGTCGAAATACGCAATATCCAAGCCAACGATTGTGTATGATAAACTATTTAAATATTTTACAATAGATTTATGATCTTAACTTCTGTATTGACCTTAATTCTAATAAGTTATTATGTACTGGCTCTTTAAGTTATTTTTACAAAAGCGAATACACTACAATAAGAAGATTGTATTCGTATACCGATTATATCAAATCACCAACAAATACGTGAAAATAAATATGTTCATGTCGTCACTGTTTATCTAGTTCATTTTCACATTTAACACAGTAAATATTAGTTCGGCCTTCCTTATATATAAATAACCTCAGTTCGGGGTTAGGTTTCATCTTAACATACTTGATTTTGCTTACTATAGTCTTCAACACTTAACTAAGGAATCTTTTGAAGCATAAGATGCTTACGTACTCGTCTTGTTATCGCTTTTGGTATTTTTTCACTTATTTTGGCACTTTTCAATTATTAATTGAAATGTTTTTGACGTTTGATATTGTACATTGAAAACTGTCAATATTGGCTGTTAAGCTGGGGTCTAGAGGGGGCCAAAGTTAACATCCACTTCTTGTGCTCGCTTTTGGCAACTTTTCACATTTGAAAACTTGAGGCCCGAGTCGGAAATAAGGCATATATTTAGCAGCTTCTGCACGGGAAATAATATAAATAGCCATGAAAACATAACGCATTCTTGTATAACGCCTTGCATAATATTGAAACAGTCACTCGATTTCCCATTTACCCATACACTCAATTTTCTACCCGTATATATTTTTTTTATACCTTGGCAAAAGCTTTTTCTAGGTGATTTTTCTGTGATTTGCCTTAAGCAAAATATTTGGACTTGCTTGCATAAACCAACCGTGGACTTCCTAAATCTTATCTTTGTTATTTTAATTACCCTACGAATAAGTACTTTTGAGTATATTTCACTCACGGTACTTAATAAGCTGATCCCTCTGTAATTATTGCAGTGCCTTTTATCAGCCCTTCTTTCTTTGATTCAAACAAATAATTTTTTGACTGTACAATTAGATTTATATGCAAAATCATCCAAGGAATTTCAGAGGATTTCCAAATATTTAATAGGATTTTTAAGAAGTTTCAAAGGATTTCAGTAATTTTAAACAATTTTAAAGGCTTTCAACAAGGATTTTTAAAAAATTTTCATAAAAAAAAGAACTTTATTACGGCGCTGAACGAGAAATCTGGAAAGAACCCGATAAGAACGGCACGCTTTGTAGAAAAGGCACTAGCCTAGACCCTCTGATCAGATTCGAGTGAGAGTGCCTTTCTGTTGCCCGACTAAACAGTAAGGTCCCTTCTAGATCCTTGCTCTATTTCCCTATTCATTTTTAATTCAATTATAGGTTATGTGGTGACGTGTTATGGTTAGCGAAATTTCGTAATAATTACAATTAAAGTTCTTTTGCGATTAAGAAAATGTTCAATTAGTATGAAAAATATATTTTAATTTTAATTTTTGAACCGTATTGCAGAACTATAATTGCAACACAGTCTATAAATTATTTTTCACAATGCAACTGAAATTTTATATACTTCTACACTTCTATTTTCTTCTGCATAATTTACTTTTCAAATATTTATTATCTTTAGGATAAGTTACCTTTACGAGTGTTATCCTTAACATTCATAACCTAACTTTCGCCTTCTGCATTATGTCACTTTCGGCCACTACACGGAGAAAAATGGATGTTCAAACGTAACATCTAGATGTTCAGGATTAACATATTGTGGCTTCACTATAGGACAACAATCTAGATGTTTACAGTACGCAATAACTTATTTGTAAATTTAAAATTAAACCTTAATGTTCGTATACGAACGAAAACAGATAAAGGGTATGAAATGTCGATCAGATGATACATTCAGTCAATTTGATTTGAAGTCATGTTTAGTACTTTGTATTTCAAAATAAAAATAAAAAGTGTGTAAGTAATCTGAGAACGAATGATCTGTAATGTGCATTTAAAATTCTATCTACTTTAAGTTACTTAAACTAAAATTTTATTTTATGTTTACAAACATTTTGTCGAATGTGTTTGAGTCAAACTTCAAATGAAACTTAAGATCACACTTCCCTCGTGTACAGCGTAGACAGGCAAAAGTCGTTATCCAATTTTAATTAAAGGTAGCTAATTTTGATCCTTTGGAAATGTTTAAAAATTGTAATAATATCGAAAATATATAGCTGTCAAATATAGTCGTGAAACTCCAATGCGTGATACGCATGCGCTCGGACGATTTTAAGATCTGAATGTGTTTCAGTTTAACCCCCAGGGTACGGACTATAAAAAAGTTACATTCAGTATACGCACATTAGTTAGCCTAACCCGACGACTTTGATTGACTGCATATTAGGCTGTAATTTGTCAATTTAAACTATTTTTTTCAATCGATAGAAATTTTCTCAAAAATACAATGGCGTTGATAGATTTATTATATCATTTGTTTAAACAATGATACATTTGAAAACTTAAACGATTCTCGAAAAAATTTCATAAAAATTAATTTTTTTTTAATTTCATAACTTTATGGAAAAAAGATATCGACATTTTATAAGTCGTGCTTGAAAGCTAAAAAGTCTTTTTTTTAAATGCCTGAATTCGTATTTTGATCCATTTCAAAAAGCATTTTTTTTTGACGTATAAAAATGTCCGTTTTTTTGCGATAGCGATATAACTTTACTTGCTTGATTCGGGTTACGCTAACCCAGTCCGTACACTGTGGGTTAATATAAAAATATTTGTACGCCTAACATCTCAAAAAAATAATAGACATTTGGCATGAATATCTGCATGTTAGGCGGGACAATCTCACCCTTTGACCATCTACATTTAAACATCCATTTTTCTCCGCGTATTGTCGATTGCTCAGTGCGTTTTTTTTCATTCGGTAACTTTTGCTCCTTATTTGGTTTCACGCCTTTTTTCTTTCCATCATTCCGTAAACCACACCTGGATCAGCAACTTCGATTGTAATTATAATAAAATAACCAATAATAAAAGAATTATATAGTTATCAACCTCACAAAGCTTTAAACTTGTTTAACATAACGCTATCAAACATTGGCTGCATTGGCATGGGCAGGGTACTGCGTGTCTATACGCCAGGATTTAAATTTATTGTATAAATGAAGACTCCTATAATTATAATTTATCAAAAATTCCATTTTTATAGATATTGACAAATTGAGGGAAATACCTTTCGTGTTTGAGCGGTGCCTGTCTAAATTCTAAGTTAGAAGCTTTCTAAACTTCCCTGTAATTGTGTAGACTAGAAAGCAGCAGAGGTAACCCTACCAACCCCTAACAAGAGCCTGCATAGCATTTTCTAGTCAAGTTACCCCTTATAACACCCGACAAGTTCCCTGTTTAAAGTAGGGAATATTAGGGCATTTACTACACGGGAGATAAAGTTCCATTTTTTCGCATCGAAACAAAACAAGATTCAATAAAGTTGGCATGGCCACTATTTCTAATTTGGTAGGTAAATCTTCACATGTAATGTTAGTTTTTGTTGCAATTAAATATTACTCTGAAATTTGTGTAAAGATTAAATTTTGTTTTTCTGTTCAGGATCTCAAAAATTTAATAGAACTTAAAAATTGTCAAGCGATTTCAAAGAATATATTTAGATTTCATGTAACAAAAATTAAGGGCTTTCAAAGGATTTCGAAGATTTAAAGAGATTTTCAATTATTTAAAAGCATCTTCATGGACTCCTTAATTATTTACCGCCCGACGGCACTGGCTGAATGGTGATTTTCGACTCGTCAAGATCTCAAATGCTAAGCCCGGATGGGCGTGTGGTTACTGCTCGGATGGGTGACCGTTATTGATTCTCGCTTAGTCATGTTTTTACCTTATTTAAGTACTGCAGAATGGGTCATTTTGACGCCAAGTATATTTCAAGAGACTTTCATTGATTTCAAGTGATTTTAAGTTACTTCATGCGAATTCAAACGACTTTAGATATTTCAGGAGATTTCAGGAGAATTCTAGTGATTTCAAGTAAGCTCAAGTGGGCTTCATGTGAATTCAAATGACTTTATATATTTCAGGAGATTTTAGAAAAATTCAAATTACTTCAGAAGAATTCAAATGAATTCAAGTGATTTCAATTGACTTATTTCAAGAGACCTAAGTGACTTCTGAAGACTTAAAAAAATTATAGAAGATTTTTGAAGAATGTACTGACTTTAGGAGACGATTTAAAACCAAATAAAAATATTTGATTCAATTAACTTTATTCTTGAACTTATTTTAAAGTTTCGTACAAATACTTTAATCAAACTCGTAAAATAAAAATTTGTCAAGCCACAATTAAGCGTTGAAGCAAAGCGATCGGCGATATTAATTGCAGGCACATCAGGAGATATTAAATTATCAACCCTTCGAAACCTTCTTTAAGAAAATTCTAAAACAACAAAATTTTTCCTTGATAACAAAAAATTTTTTATATAGAAAACCATATGAATAAAAATATCTTCTGAATGGACACAATATTATGTTCTTTTTCAATTTGAATCAGTGACATATATTTCTGACCACCCCAATCAGTAATTTAATCAGTAATCACGACCTATATTACTGAAATTTCAGTCGCATTCCACTGTTTTTCCAGTAGAAAGTTCCGTTTTCTGCTCTGAAATCAATGAAAAACTACTGAAATTGGTGTGGATATTCATTTATTTCTCATTGATTTGATTCATTGTATGTATATACGCATCAAAAGAAAAAAAAATCTGACTTAAGTACTTTTTTACAACTTCGTTTAGCTATATTTTGCTTAAAAATAAGCACCCTCTTTCATAAAACAAGACTCTTTTGTGTGCATCTAAACAAACTAAAACTAAATAGTAAGATTCCACTGATTAAAATTACGAAAAGTAAAAAGAGTCAACTTCAGAGTTACTTCACAGTTCACCTTATAATAATAATATAACTAAAAATTCTTATCAGTAAAATTTACTGAAAATTCGTGCTATTTCACCATCGGAATCAGTATCGAAGATTTTGAATTTTCAGCGGCTGAAACTTCACAAGCTTCTTGGTGAATTTTCACTTAGAAAAAAGACCCTAAAGCCCTAAAATAATTTATTTAAATGTTTTCGAAAATTCAAATAAATATGTATAAATCTTCGAAATTGCGAAAGATTTGAAAGCTTCCCTACGCATAGAAATATCAGAGTATATATGCTAAAGATTCTTAAGGCTCTGAGAAGCTTTGAGAAATTCTCAGCAGGCATTTAGGGAGATATTTTTAAAGGTCCTGGTAGGTCGTTTAAATACTATCAGGCTTGCAAATGTCCTTTCCGAAAATGAAATAAAAATACGGTCAAAAATAACAAGCAGATAGGCCTAAAATTGAAATAGAAATTCGATGATAAATAACAATCAGAGAGGCTATATCAATTCTCAATAGAGTAGCTGATAAAATTTTACAGGACAAACAATAAAAGTTTTCTGCCATCAATTTGTCAATATAAAAATTTTAATAAAAATATAGAAGCGAAATATAACTACTTTGTTTAAACTTTTTTTTTGCTTAAACATTAATTCTGTTCACAGAAAATGTAACTGAACCATTTTCGGTTAAAAAATTATCTTTCTTGTTAAAAATTGTTTTTTTTTTACGGGAAATTTAACTATTCTAGTTGAAGAATTTTCATTTCACATATGTTTTATATATTCATAATTTTAGTCCAAAATTCATCACTTTAAATGTAAATTCAAATATGTGTTTAAGATTTATTTATTATGTTTAAAGATAAACGTTTTCGAAAATATTTTCTGTTTGTCCTGTTAGGAAGTTTTGAGTTTTTTAAAAGTGGGAGTCGAAACTAAAATCCAACATGTTTTAGAAAGAAAACAAGTACATTTTGTAGAGCTGCAGTGATTTATAACACAACTCGACAGCTATAAATGAAGTTGATATGGAAAAATTAATTTTGGATCGGTAATTGTGGATAATTTTGATATGAAATTGACTAAGTAGAATGATATACAACGGTTTGAAATCCCCAGGTTTACTCTGATTTATCTATATTTTCATACTAAGTTAATATCGCTATAAGCAATGAAATCACCAATTCGCCATCCTACACTTTTGTCAATAGATGGCAATGCAATTTCGATATATATATATATATATATATATATATATATATATTATAATCCCCCTGTTCAGTAGAATATAATAGCTTACATATCACGTAAAATAATAGTCATTGAAACTGAGTTATAACTGGTTACTGGTACTTACATCTCTAAACCCTCTAAGGGAATATCTGCAGTCTGCACGGTGAAAATAAAAAAGAAGAGCGTGTAAATACAGTAGGTGCCCCCAACCAACTGATAGGTAGCCATTACGTGTGATTATTGCCAAGGGGAACCGCATGCCTATAACTATAATAGCATAGTTCTATTTAGAAATAGAACATAAAAATTCCATTGAAGTCACTTGATTCATACAATAACTACGAAGATTCTTAGCACTCTTTGGGTTAAAAGAATTTTAAACGTTCTCTACAAAAACATAGACGAGAATGTTACTCTTATGGGCTTCTTTCAGAGTTTTTTATAAGGAAGAATTTGACGAATGGTAGAAACCACGATCTTCTTGGTGCGGGTACCAGAAACATACTAATCGCCCTTTTCATGCTCCATTCCTGAGGTGGGTAAGTTGGAATTTGGCGAGCTTCCGAAGAGCTGTCCGTCATTCGTCTGGCCACATGATAATTACATCGCGAAATAAAGCCGATAATCGGCCTGTGATTGCCAACTTAACCATCACCTGCTGCGCACTGTTCAAGTGAGACACTTGACTTCAACAGATATAATAGTAAGAAGAAATTTCAAAAAATTTCGAACACTTGATCGACGAGGAAAGTCAAAGGCAAAGTATTTGGGTGCAGAAAGAAAATTTTCGATCTTATTGTTGGATAAAATAACCCCAGGAAGGAAAAATTGAAAAGTTGTTTAAAATATCGATTTATAGGTTTTGACGGTTTCACTATACCGAAATCTTATATTTTTACAGGCATTTTTCTCCTAGAAAACTCGAATTTTAGGCAGTTTTAGGCAACCTTTCTTTAGATCCGGTCACATCCAGTGTGAAAAAATCTTCTGATACTGACCCAGTCTAGAGCAGACCGTCTGGTTTCCAATCTTGACGGTGACCAGATGGTCTTGCCCGGTCCTGGCCAAAAGTGTAGCTTTTTTGCTGGCCACAGGTCAGACCGTATCTATTCGGCCTGGTCTGTGGCCTGTTGGCTATCTATATACAGCCACTAGTTGTTGGCTAGTCAGCCACTAGTTATTAGCTGATCAGTTACTAGTCGACCATCCCTTATTTTTTTAGTGAGTTGAAAAAAATCATTTTTCACTGTAAGTATAATTAGCAATTAGCTGATCAGCATTAAACCTGAACCAGACCGACTGTCAAGATGACAAGAAAAGATTCTTGTTTTGTTGATGTGAATTTATCATTTTCCAACATTTAAGACACCCTGTATCTTTTTCGAAATATGCCAATGCAAAATTTTCTGATCGAACTTAGCGTTTATTTTGTTCCCTAGTAAGAAAATCTTTTGGCGCTGGCCAGCCCCAGACTAGAGTCTAGACCGTCAAGAATCGAATCTTCAACGATGTATAACTTTTTTAATATCAATTGGAAAAATGTTTTTTTCTGCTACAGTTATGATAGGGTTCTTAATGCTTTTTCTATTGAACGTAGGCATAAATAATGACCTGGAAAATATTTTATAACCTTGTAATTACGAGAATTTTGTTTTAGAGTTCACAGGCAACCACGAAATATTTTCAATTTATATTTACAATTTCACTGCTAATATTGTACATTAGTTTCATTTGAATATAAAAAATACCAGAACAATTTCACTATTAAATCTTTCTAATTGCCAAATATAATATTGTTCTTGAATCAAAATGTTTGGTTTGAATTTTCAATGTAAAAACTAGTATGGTTTTTTGAATTTCTCGAAATTCTAGAATATTAAAGTGAAATACTTTATGGTTGCACAATTTCTAGTTTGAAAGGGAGTTAAAATTAAACAATCTTGAATCAAAGACCTCTAGAATAAATTTAAAACAATGAAAAATTACAAGATTTTGGAATTGAAAGGCTTATAGTTATACAATTTAGAAAATTAGAATTATAGCGATCCTGCTTTGTAAATTATTTAAATTTTTGGTTCAATATTTGAAAAATTAAATTATTTGGAAAAAAATTAAAAGTATCAAGTTGGAAGATTCTAAAAGTGAATAATAATTTTAAATGAACTTATAAAAATTAAGTGATTTGAAATAAAAAAAAGTTATAGATTATGTTACTTGAATCCAAAATAAATAAAACTATCTGATATGGATATCTTAATGATTGTATAATTTCTTTGGTTTTGTATGTTTACAATTTATAAGTTCTGAACTTGAAGGTTGAACGCTGAATTAAACATTTTTTTTCTTTCATTAGATGTAATTGTTACTATTTTCCATTTAAAATTGCTTCATTTTTAACATTTTTATATTAATTCAATTTTAAAGGCTTATATTTCAAAATATTTCCATTTTGAGCTGTGGAAATTTCACTGAATTTATTTCTTGATCTTACAAAAATTTGTCGTAACAGTTTTAATGTTTAATTATAATTTTGTATGTAATGACAAAGACCACATGTTATTATTTCCCAAACAAAATAATCTAGCAAAAGTTTCCGACAATAAAGTGCAAGAACTATGTTCCGCTTCGATAAAATTTTTCCTCTCTATAATCTATATGTAAATATATGTAGTAATAAATGGCGATAGATACAACACTCGCAGCAAATAGTAATATATTATTGATGCGTTCTGTTTCTGAAACTATCCGTTAAGACTATTTTGTTCGTGATTTTACATAATATGCATGCAGATCACGTGGTCAATGCCCAATTTTTCGAACATTCGATTTATTTATTTATTGTCACAATGTTAATATTTTCGAGAATATTTTTCAAAGACACCCAAAAAATCTGTGCTTGGTTTGGAAATATTTCATACACACAAGTTCTTCTTAAACACAACCGAATTCAAGGTTCGCTATAATTATTCATACTTATATAACTAAAAATACAAAGAACAAATCGCGATTGTTCAAGAATTGGAAATTTACGCCAAACCGTCAATTGACACATCCAGCAAAATTTCATGAGACAAAAGACAGATTTCTGGATATCGAAACAAGATCGCGACACCTCTGTTACCAGAAATATTAAGCAGAATAGTTTCAATCAGAAAAAATCAACCAGAGTTCATTAACTATAATTCTCTAGTCATATTTACCATAATTTCGGATTAAAGTTACTAAAAAAAATTTAACCAGACGCGTCTAGAAACTTTAACTTAAAATTAAAATTTAAACAATTTTCGAAAACATTCCCAATCGGTCTTAGAAAGTTTTAAATATTTTACAAGTAGTAGTAGAAACTAGTTAAATCTTGAGAAAGACTTTTAGAAAGAAAAAAACAATTTCCAGAATTAGAGAAATTATAGGTAAATCTCAAGAAATATTTTTCAACGAAAACATGTGTAATTTTCAGTGGCGTTGTATAGAAAAATAATTGAAAGGACCCCGCACTAAAAACATGTTAAAAAAGGTCCCGATGGTATTTTTACCTGTGGAGCAAGCGCTAAGCTGTCTGGTGAGGTGCTAAGCGTTTACATAACGCGCAAAGCGTTCATAAAATTGCATGCTATCGAGTTTGAAATATTGCATCCTAAGTTCTTCACAAAACTCTTAAGTTGAATGGCTAGACAAAACAATCGATACCCAAGCGTTGCAATTTGGTACTGATAAACAAGTTTCTGTCAAGCACCCTAAAGCACCTTTTACAGAATTCTCCTTTTGTGCCAACGCTTCCCACCCACCTTCAACGCAAAGCTTATAGTAAAAGCTGTTTAGACAACAAAATAAACACCCAGCCAGTTTTAATCAAGCACTCTAAAACACCGTATAAGAAAAGCTTATCTTGCTCTTACGCTCCCACTTTAACTTCAACGCTAAGAGTTTAAGCATTCATCTATACAATCAAATTAACTGCCAGCGTTGCTGTTTGGCGTCCTGATAATGGAAATCGAATTTCGCATTTGAAACTAGATAACATGCAATTATATGAACGCCTTGCACGTTGCAACTCTTAGCGCTTATAACTTCCAACGCGATTACATCACAGTGTTCGTCCGTGCAATTCTTTTTCTGCATAAACTGGCGGGAGAGCAATGCAAAGGGTGGAAAAAAGTCTATGATATATTCCACTCCACAGGTGAAAATATGTACCAAAATCTCACTTTTAAATTCTCAAAGCACAACAACTGTTCACAATTTGAGTTTTTGCCATAAGGATTTTTGATCAGAAGAGCTTAAGCTAAAAAATCTCAAAAACTTTGAAAATTCCAGAAAGGGAAGTGCACCATTCTAAACAAACATATTTAAAAATTAAAAATAAACAATTTCCCAAACCGCGGAAATTTATATTCCAATATAGGAAAATTGGAATTTGTCTCCCAAACCGAAATTCAAAATTGGCTAAAACATTTAAATTGGTCCTTGGACCTAGAGAATTGTAAATGCTTACCCAGTGATGAAAAGTAAACTAGTTTCCTTAACCGTAGAGATTTATGGCCCAATATAGGAAAATTATAATTTTTCTCACAAAACGAATGACAGAAAGTCTTCTAGAAAAGGGTGCAGGCACTATTTTAATCTAAATAAACACCTTTTTAAGGAAAAATAATAATTTTCTTTCGGCCGTACGAAGGTGTGTAGGTACTTCCTCCAGAAAAGGAAGTAGAATCAAGGACAACTAAAAAAACGTTTAGAAATAAAATTAAAAAATTATTTTCAGACTAATAAAGATTTATGGTCCAACATAGAAAAACTGGAATTTTTCTCCTACCTGAAATTCAAAATTTTCTAAAACATTCTTAATTGGTGCTAGAAAGATAGAAAATTTCAAGAAGTGGGAGGAGCAACTTGATAAATTTAAAGAAACACTAGATATTTATGGCCTAATATACGATAATTGGAATTTTTCTTCCATCCCCAAGTTCAGCATTTTCTCAAACATTCTCTGTAGGTCGCTTGGTCGCCCGGCTGAACGCTTGTTCCCAGGAGGGGAGGGGGTGACGCCGCTGAAAGTCAATTCAGAAATCGTTTCCTTGGTGCTCCCTATAATATTTACTTCTGTTGATTAATTAAAGCACATTAAATCTCTTGAAATCTAATTATTAAAGTCGCAATTTTTTTCATCTGTAGGCACCTGCTTATTATATTATTTGTTTAAAAAACTATGAATAAGAAACCTTTTTGACCACACAGAAGAGTGTTTGATTTTTCCACCTTAAAAAATCTTACGTAATTTATGAATAGAAAATAAAGTAAGAGTGAAACAACCCTTCTTGCAAATTAGCAGAACTAAATCTTAATTCTGGAGTAAAATTGTAAGCATTATTGAATATAAGTACTTAAATCGATTGATACACTTAATGCTGTTAGATCCTTTGTTAAAGCTATTCCGTTTTGCTCAGACTCGTCGTATATAGGAAAGTCGTGGAGCAATTTACGTGTCAGCTTGTCAGGGTGTAATTTGACTGATAGAGGCTCTTTCTGCCATATGCGGCACACAAAGGGACGGACGGGCGGACAGGGCGCTCGATGGTACGTAATTGCGACCGAAAAAACCACTCGATTTCAAAATATCGGCGTTTTAATGCGCCACAAATAACGACGAGCCTCAGGGCCAAATATCATACATATACCTATGTTAGGATGATGCCAAACTCTTGTCGAAAATACAATTTTATTGTATTACCTATCCACTTTAGTCTAAACTCTTCCATCGACTCGCCTAATGATGCTTTTGCAAAAAGAAACAATAGAAAGAAGAATCTAAACTGATTGGCATTAAAGTACATCAGTAATTGAGACGCACACACTATTAAGATTGCAGGGCATTTTTTTAAACTGGGATTAAGAAGAGTGTCGCACAATTAGGATATTATCTCTGATACTTACATGTAAGACATAACTCAACTTTATAAGACATAATCGTAATTTTAGCTTTTTTTATTGTAAAATTTTTTATCACCAGAACAATTTGTTCAATCTTATTGATCACAGAAAAAACTGGGGTTTCCATTGGAACCCATTTTTGTTCCAAAAGCGCTGCAATAAACATGAACCCCACTTGCTGAAAAGGAACCCAAAATGATAAATAAGATATAAATCATACCTTAGTTGGTGTTCTAAACGATCCCAATTGTAATTGAGCCTATTTATAAAGAACCTATTTTTCGCTTTGCTTACTTCGACATTTTGTTTAAATAATAAAATAATATTTACCTTAAAGCACACATATAATCGAACTCTGATGGATATAACTTTATGAAGATAATTAAATGGCAGAATATTACCGCAATTAAAATAGATATAATGACTTGATAAATATCATTTTCAGGTTATATAGCAAAGTTTTCAACATAAAGGCACATTCATGTGCAAAACACTTTTCGTACCAAGTCGTCGGTCGATAAACGTAACTTTTCCATAACTTATCCCTAACTTTTACCAGCACTACTTTGCAAGCGTTTGGCTTGTGAATGCGCCTTTATGTTCTTTTTAAGAGCGCTCTTAACGAAACCTTTTGGCTCTCTACGGGTATCCATTGGAGCTCAAGTTCTAAATGATACCAACTTTTATTTGAGCGGCAAATTTTGTGAACCCCTACATTTTTCTGTGATCCTTATTGAAGGGGCAAAATCACATTTTGTGGCTAAATTATGAAGATCTATTGAACCCAATTTTTGTATGTATTTTGCCACCATTAAAAATATTTCGCTTGGGCAGTTTAATCTACGGCTCCATTGAATTAATCAACATTATTTGTTTGATTTAGCAAACTTTGGATAAAAAAAAATTATGAGTGTTTCCATCAATATTTGATATATTTTAAATTTAATTGACAACAAAAGACTTTATTTTAGGTGTTATACCGGATTACAATACTACAGCAGAGAATATAGTTTAAAAAATGAAAATCTACCGTGGACACCGATATTTAGGTACTATATTTTGAAACTGATGATCAGTATTTCTAAAAATTGTATTTTCAACATTTAAAACAAACTTTTTTCATTTTAATTATTTTTAAATTAAAGAAGAAAATTAACATATAAAGTGATACGACAATCATCTTTCTAAAATCATTAGGAACTTTCTCTTTCTTACTAAAAGAGCTTTAGTACGCATCAATCTACCTTCTGCAATTCTCTGCGTACTTTTCCAGAGAAAAGAAGATCAAAAAAGCCGAAAAGGTAGCTCAGCCTGTCACCGTCACATTTGCAATGAGCACAGTTATTTACTTTGTGACGATTGTGCCGACAGTTGAAAGACGAATTTCTTTCATAATCAATTCGATTACTCTTTTTATATCATTTTTAACATATTCCATCGATATTATAACCATACTCTTTTAAATATTTATTTGAAACAATAAATATTACTCATTATTCTGGTAAGAATACAATACTCATTTTTTTGCGAAATTCCTTCATTCATTTCTAAGAATGAATACCTTTTCTTCAAGGATCACCAAGAAAACATTTTTTGTCTTGTAGAACTATATTCACTTTGATAAAAAAATAAATAAAGTTTTTTTTTTGTGTAAAACTTATTATTTTTTCATTTTTTGTTACAATTCAATTTTTTACTACAGTTGATTTTACTTTTTGGCCATATAACCTATATAGTTTCAAAAAACATACTCCTAAGATCTTATAAAAAATTTTTAACTTAAAATAAGCAACAACTTATTTTTTATAACAAATTTTATCGCTGAGGTGCAAAGCACTCCAATGTGTCAAGTATGTCACACAGCCGAAGTGTGTCAAGTATGGGTTAAACAAATGCTCGTCGCCGCTCTTAAGCATTTCCGTGATAATATCATCCACATATAAGCAGCCTTATCATTCTTTAGATTCTTAATTAAAAACTTATTGTCAAAAACATTGATTCCTATTTCTTCACTCACAACGGGATTTTTTAATGTACCTTCTTCTGCACATATGTCGCAGTTAATATGCTCCATAACTTTACCTCCATACAAATTCTTGAAAAAGGGACTCACGCAGTCTTTCACTGTGATTTAGCCTTGCTTTAATTCACTAGCATTCTTGAGTACGGTTTTTTTTCTTAAAAAGCCACGCAGATTTCATCATCCCACCAAGTATCTCCAGTCATTCTTCCTAAAACAGTAGCACCGCACACTTTAGATGCACTCTTGAATATTATATCCCGGAATTCCGTCTCCCAGTCCTCTCTATTATGATGTAAATAGTCTCTCCGCGCATCGCGATATACCATTCTTCTAGTTTCTATGAGGCAATCATAATTCGTTCTACATTCAGAGCCTCTCATAGTCCTTGCATCCCTTACAAGCCCTCGCTTCCTCTCGTCCTCTCATCCGCTAAATCAAAGCCAATCACACCATGGCATTCACCTCTGCACCAAATATACATGTGGATCATTTTATAGGCCTGAATCAAGAATTTGTAATAAACCAGGCTTTTCCCATGCATAACTTATTTAATATTTCTCCCCATTACTATTCGTTTTTTGATCTCCGAAATGGACAAGTACTTTTCAGGAACTTCGCATTGCGCACCAACCTAGCCATTCATATCTCCGAGCAAAATGATTCTTTGCCTAGGACCGGAAGTACCTAGTATTTCATTTAACGAGTCCCAAAATATATCCTTTACTTCAATATTTTCACCAGCGATTTTAGTGTGGAATGCTTTAATGAGAAGCCCTTTGATTCATACGTTCATTCTAACCCACCAAAGTCTGCGAGAAACATTTTCATACCCTTGGACATTCTATTCTCAATTATAATCAGACCAACTTTGACGCCCAACGTTATGCGCATTCACTGAAGAAACGATATTCTAATTTTCAGAATTTCCCACAAGTTAAAGAATGTTTGCCACTTGAATAGGCGCCAAGAATATATTCCTAATGTAAGATAGAGGCCCTCTTACCTTAAGAATATATATTCTTGTGTATATGATGAAAGATTTTTAATTATTTGTATGTTGCTCTTACCACTTTTCTTTAAAGCGAAACACTCAATGCCCAAAATTACAAAAAAGGAAAGTGAAGGGGGCTCCCGATTCTGCAAAAAGGATTCCGCTTGGTCAATATCAGAATCCATCACAATCGTTAGAATTTGCACGAATTCGCTTATTTTGTTCGAACTATTTCAAATGAATCCCGAGTACGACACCCCTCAGTGTCACCAGACTCCGGTCATTCAAAGAAAAGTATACACAGAAAATCACTAACGTAAAATTCGTTGCATGTCATTTTGGAAAATAATTGTTTTTATTTTTTTTTATTGATCGGTTTATAACCTCTTACAGATTGGTAATAAAAATAAAATATTATATTGCATTTCTTAAGTTCCTTAACCGAAAATATCTTGGAATATCACAAGAGTTCCCAATTCAGAGTAAAACTTTAGAAGCTTCCTCAAATTTCAAAAAGTATGTTCAAAGCATCAAAAATTCTCCCTTGATTTAAAATTCTGTATCTTTTAAATTTTACTTTTATACCCATTAAAAATACATCACACTACTTTGAACATTGTTTCCACTCCTCTTCTTTCTCTCAGATCATTGCACATAGCTTTAACCTCTATTTTGACGTCATAAATACGAACAACCTCCCCCCTTTTTTAAGTCACGATTTGTTCTTTGATTTTAGTTGATAAACGCCTGAAATAAAACACAAAACATACAAATATAATATTTTACCAGACTTCACATTGCTAAATACTCTCAAAAGAGGGAAAATTAATATATAGATATCATATTAAATCGAAAAAGAAACACTTAGATTCAATGTCGAAATATATTGCATTTCCAACAAACTAGTTGAACTTCCAAACATTAAAAAAGATTCATTTACTATTCAAAAAGACAAATATTCATCAAATTAGTTCAGATTTCAACAAAAAAATTTATTTCTAACAAAATAGTTGAATTTTCAATTAAAATGATGAATCTTCAACAACTAGAAATTAACTGTTGATAAAAATTGAATCCATAATCAAAAAAGATCAATTTTTGACCAAACAGTTAAATGTTTAAGCCCAAAGGCCAATTTTCTACAAACCAGTCGAATTTTCAAACCAAAAATACAAATTTTCAGTAAAAAAATTAATTTTTAACCAAACAGTTGAGTTTTCAATTTAAAAAAAACAATTAGCAACCAAAAATGAAATAGTTCAATTTCCAGATGAAAAATTGATTTTCAGCCAAATTAAAAAATATGAATTGACAAAAAAGTGCGTAAATTTGCAATCACACCTAAAAAATTATAACTCTCACTTCAGAAGAAACAATTTTAGTAAAGCATTTTTATTTTTATTTTAAGACAGAAATTCC
>JAAAKG020063728.1:0-17700 GCA_010014905.2 Druon quercuslanigerum | reverse complement strand
ACGGAAGGGCTACTATGTGGCTACTATATGGCTACGCTATTGAGTAGCCGTTCCGTTCATTCGGTTCGCCAGGGCATCTACATCACAGGGAGGGTATCGTACCTGAAGTTCAAAAACTGTTTTTTTAAATGCTATTTTTTCTTGAAAATAATTTTTTAATTTCATAAGTTGAAAAATGCAAGCTACAATAAAAGCAGAATATACGGCGACATTTTTGTGCCGTGGCTATTACTCAACTTTCGAAAATATAAATAAAAGAATTATATAACTAACCTACAAAGTGACACAGTTTTGAAATCCAATTTCATAATAAAATATAAGGATGATTAATGCTGGGATAATAGCGTATATTGTTTCCACTTTTAAGAATTTTAGAGCTTTGCCATCTAGCGGATAAGAGTTGAAACTCACCTCTCTGATGATCGCGGTTTTCATTTGCATCCTATAATAATCTTACGAGAAACAAATGTAAGACAAGTCACTACCGAAAATACATACACGATGATTTTTTAAACAGGCGTCTAATTGAAATATTTGTTATTTATCAACAAATTTCATGTGCCGAAAGCTTATTGATTGGAGGATATTGTATTATTATTTTTCTTAAAAGCAATCCAATGAAGGTGTACTAAGTTGTGCTACGGGCGGGGCTTGGGAGGCAGCGTCATCAGTGTACCGGAGTACTCAAAGCTTATTTAAATAAAATAAAAATTTGAATCCCACTTTCTAATCTACATAGTCTTTTAGGAAAAAGCCTGAATTTTCTTTGAAGACAAAAAAAACAAAAACAAACCTGCCTTACTTCCAAAAAAAGTCAAATTTATTTCTGACCTTCATTTTTGAAGGTAAAATATTAATTTTTCGGAACAATGCGTAGGTCCAATGGAAAGGGCGTGAAAACCTCTATCGAAACTGTACTAGACAAAATTGTTGTCATCGCTATCAGAAAAGTTCAAAATCGCAGAAATAGACGATATCCAAAAAAATCCCAAAACTTTCACCCCTCGGTCAATTATTATTCGAATGAAACCATCCCCCTCCCCCATATACTGCTATCCAATAGTAGAACACTTTGCATAAGTTAAACTTAGATCGGACAACTTTTACTTTTGAGTGGGTAACTGGAGAAATAACGCCCCGTATGTTTTAGTTCTCTTAATTTTTCTTGTATTATGCGTCTTTTGGCTTAAAATGTTCATTTTCGTTTGTTTTTCTGTATTTTGAAAATGCTATAAATTTGTTAATTTTATTTTTATTGAAAAATGTGCGGATGAATTGTTTAAATTTCTTAATACTATGAATAACCGCACATAAAATGTCTAAATCTTGAAAAGAAGTGGATTTAAAAGTTTTGAAAATGCTCCCACTTTTTGCATTTTTATCCAAAATGGCTGGATAATGGAATTGACCTTTAATTTTAGACTCTAAAAGAGTATACAAAAGTATACAAATCTGGCAATTCATTTGAAAGTAGTCGTGCTTAGAGACATACATAAAGGCACATCCGTATTCCGTATGAGAACCTATTTTTCGGGATCAGGGGTCTCAAAACGTGGACATTTGACACAAAGGGGAGGGAGAGGGGTCAAATTTGACACAAATATAATGGATTCTCTGATGAGAATGTAAAAACATAAATTTGAATAAAGGGAATCCAAAATTTGTATTAGGTCTAATACATCTAATATGAAAATAATCTGCTAGTTTATGTTCTGAATGGCAGGGTGGATGGGCCTGTGCACGGAATACACGAGGAACCACTGAAAAAAACGACTTGTAGCTATACCTCCTGGGTGGCATAGAAACGATCTATTTATAATAATTTGACCAAAATTTGTAATAGGAATAATTCAACTAATACGAAATTAATCTGCAATCGCAGAAAAAACAAAAGGTAAAAAAGTGATACAGCTCAAAATAAGGCGGGTAATCTCGGAATGAAAAAAAGGAAAGGAAAATCGGTCGGAGTTATATGAGAAATTATTGATTTTTCATTAAATCCTTCTTGATCTTTATTTTCTTGCATGCTGAGATAATCTCCAGAATTTTCGCCTGAATTAGTGTTCACCCTTTCTTTTTTTCTGCGATTGTATTTTTTGATTGGCAGGGTGGAAATACCTGTATGTACGGAATACATGGGAAATCACTGTTAAAAAAAACTCGTCGTAGATCTACGTCTTTGATTGAGTGACGTGGAAGCTGTTCACAAGAATGAAATATCTACTTTTCTCTCTTTCAGATTCCAGTTTTTTCATGCATTTTCATACTCTGAATTTTCTACGTAATTAATTACAGTTGAAGATTTAATTGCTCACAGCTCTGTGGGCTTATAGGCACATATTTACATCCTGACACTCGCGCTTATCACTTGATTTTCGAAAGAAGTTTTTAAATGTATATTTATTTTCTGAGATATCACAACATGCATATTCATTTCTACAAATGAATCAAAAACGACATCTGTCGAAAAATGGTTTCAATGAATTTTGTAGATATTGTTAAAAGCTGAAATTTCTGCAAAAACTTTTCCGTGTATTTCTTGTTGTTTGGCTCAAAATTCAAGTGTTAGATAGTTATTTTCGATAGCATTTTCGAACACAAAATTTCAAGTCCTATCAAAAAATGTTCCTTCTTAAGACTATTCCCCGTATGCTGCGTTGCTTGATTCTAAATATGAATATTTTTTTCATATCATTTTTGTTAATTAAAACCAAAATTACACATTCTGTCTAAAAATGGTTTGAACAAATTTTTAAGGGTTCTTTAAAGCTGTAAATATTTTATGCAACTTTTTTCCATATCTCACGTGGTTTTGCCGACGATTTGATCAGTTCATTTTTTTTAGAGTTATTATCTTCATAGACATACGACAAACGTCATAGCCAAAACTTGATTGTCGGTTTCATGGGGTCTTAAAACGTGGAGATCAATTCAAAAACTGTGGTATTAAATTGAGTACTATTAGAAGACTTTTTCAATCTTCAATGATAAGAATGTAAAATTTCTTACATATTTTAATGAGTGAAGACTTATTTTACGCAATGGAATTAAAATTTTAATTAAAAATTCTAATCAAAGTTTCTCATTTTTCAATCTAAAAATTATTTCTGTTAGAACGTTTTTTATTTAAAATTATTACTTTTAATTTAAAATAAAATTTCTTAATTTTCAAGGTTTTCATTCAAAATGATTTGACATTAAAGGTTTTAAATTGAAAATTATATAATATTTTTCTGTTGAATTCGATTTATTTCAACTTCGCAAGCATTCCTCATGTAAGAGATCAATTTAATAAATTCGGAAATTAGGTGATTTTTATCTCTGCGAAATAATAGAAATGCTTTCATTTATAATCATGTCAATATTGATTGATTCGTGGCAATTTAATTAATAAAAAATTTCTATTAGAAAATTAAAATGTAATACATGTTTCTTTATCCATTTTCAAGAAAAATTTATATTATTTTCACTTAATAACTCGGAATTTGAGATATCAATTCGAAACATAAATATTTACTTTATTACAAAAGTAGCATTAAAAGTAATTTATGTGGCAAACCTTTAATATTGTCACTAATTTCACAAATAAAATAGGGATAAGAATTGCAAAAGTATTATTGTTTTATATCAATTTGTTATTTTGTAAATCATCTTAGAATCCCTGCTTCCACTTTACCGATGTTTTGAGGAAACAGTAAAACAGGGAGTTCTGCGAGGCGAGAATAAATGGATATTAGATCTAAAATAGTTACCCTTAACGCCACAGGAAAACGATTTTACCTATGGAGAAAGAGTGGAGCAAGCTAGTACGAAGAGGGTAGTTGCTTAAGATCCCACGAAAGTAGTTGCTATCTCCCACTCCACCGCCACTTGTCGCACCTAGGTGTATAATATCTTTGAGCAAAGTACAAATCTTCCACTATGGGGAAAATAAATTTCCGCATTTTCACTCTAGCCATAACCGGTTTAACCAGCCAGTGTTGGAGTCAGGGGAGACCAAGTGACGCCAACCCATTGTCATATTTCCCTCTCCGCTCTGTTCAAGTGAGAAGAGCACATCTGTCGAAGGAGTATGGAAAACCCGATCCCGAGCCGATATGTCGACTTCCCAATCCAAAGTCGAGTCGAAATAAAATCGACACGATCCAAACCCGATACCAAAGGGTGGGATCGAATCGGGATCGTGTCAGTATCGAGAAATATCGCTCGACAGCATCACTAATAGCCGAGCATCGAACACGCAACCTCGTGACTATCACCCAAGCGTTCTACTCGGGAGCTACCGATGCTTCGAAATAATCTTGCATCGGCTCGATAACAATGCGTTCGCAATTTTTAAAATGCATTTTTCTCGAAAATGGGTCAAAATTGTGTCTTTTTTATTATCCCCAGAAAACCTTTAATGTGCACCTTTCATTGAGGAGAGTATTCCCTTTGCGAAAGGTTTCTCATAATATGGCCTCCACTCACTTAAGAGGGCTGGGGACATGAGCTTTTGTAAGGTCATTCTCGGCCACTATTTTCTATTAAAGTACAAAGAAGAATATTACTTATGTGGCATGTCTGCATTTATAAAAGAATCTGAACAATTTTTCTCAAATAAATATGACAAAGCAGAATTTTATAGTGTCTACATGGAGTAATTTTAAGGCAAGTAACTACCGATCCTGGGGACCAAATATTATGGAGATCTTTAGGCACGCCCACGCTATTGTACTCACTGCAATGCATACATTTTACCTCACCCAGACAGCGGCAGGGCCAAAAGACCCTAAGCCCGAAGGTCACAATGCCTACGCTAACTATGATTAACACCTGGCACCAAACTCAAAAAAATCTTCTTAGGTTCAATAATATGAACGAAATTTTAAAGTTCCCAACAAATTTACAAAAATACTTCTCTGTTCTTCAACGGAATTGCACGTTTCTTGAAATTCTGAATCGAATGATATACAGGGTGATTTTTTTAACTTGAAACTTTCAAATATCTCGAAAAATAGGCACTCTATGAAAAAATGTTATAAATAAAAATTTAATCCCTCTGAGGAGAAATACATTAGTGTTTATTTCGGTTTCCCCACACGCCCCATGGGGGTGGGCTAGGGACATTTCGAAAAAGATGTAAAAAAAAATCAAAACGAGAAAAATGTTTGGGATAAATCACACGCATTTTTATCCAAAGAATCCGAATATGCAATAAAAAAAGGGGTTCCCATTTAAAGTTCAAAAAATCACCCGCTATACTTTTAGAAGCCACTTTTTTCATAGAAAATTGTATTTTATTAAGAATAAGCATAGTCAAAGTTATCAAACTTTAGAAGACTACTGTGTCGGTTCGTAATGATTATCTCACAAATTTGCAATATGATAGTACTTTATTGACTTTTCAACTATAAGTATATGTATCTAACTGAAAAATTTTTCTCAAACAAATATGAAAAACAGAATTCAACGGAGTGTCTGCAAGGAGTAAATTAGGCGAAAATAACTACCAACCCTGGTGGAACTTCCAAAAAATTGCTAAAAATACTTCTCTGACATTCAATGGATTTGCACGTTTCTTGACATTCTGAATCGAATTATAATATATACTTTTAGGAGTCACCTTTTCTCAGTTCCTAATAAAAAAGAGACTCCCAGAAGTATATATCATTCGATTCAGAATTTCAAGAAACGTGCAAGTCCGTCGAACGTCAGCAAAGTATGTTTAGCAAAGTTTTAGAAATACCACCGAATTTCCTCCTTGCAGACACTTCGTTGAATTCTGTTTCTTCTTATTTGTTTTAGAAAAATTGTTCAGATGGATACATATCCTTATAGTTTAAAAAACAATATACTATTATCGTATTGTAATTTGTAAAATAGTCATTAGGAACCGAGACAGTGGTCTTCTAAAGTGGGTTAAATTTGACTTATCTTATTGTTAATAAAATATTTTTTTTTTCTTGAAAAAAGTGACTCCCAGAAATATATAATTTTTTTCAAAAAACGTGCAACACTGTTGAACGTCAGAGAAGTAATTTTAGTAAATTTTTGGAAGTTCCACCAGGATTAATAGTTACTTTCGCTAAATTTACTCCTTGCAGAAAATTCGCTGAATTCTGTTTTTTTTATATTTGTTTGAGAAAAATTGTTCGGATAGATACATATACTTATAGTTGAAAAGTCAATAGACTAGTATCGTATTGTAAATTTGTGAAATAATCATTACGAACCGTCGCAGTAGTTTTCTAAAAGAGGGTAACATTTACTAAACGTATTTTTAACAGAATACCATTTTTTAATGAAAAAAGTAAATCCTAAATGTATATATCATTCGATTCAGAATTTCAAAAAACGCACATATCCGTTGAATTTCAGAGAAGCATTTTTAACAAATTTTTGAAAGTACCGCCAGGATTGGCAGTTACTTTCGCTAAATTTACTCCTTGTAGACACTTGGCTGAATTCTGTTTTTTATATTTGTTTGAGAAAAATTGTTCAGATAGATACATATACTTATAGTTAAAAAGTCAATAGACTACTATCGTATTGTAAATTTGTGAAATAATTATTGCGAACCGTGCTAATAGCCTTCTAAAGGAGGTTAACATTTACTAAACGTATTGGTAATAAAATACAAGTTTTTAATGAAAAAAGTGACTCCTAAGAGTATATATCTTTCGATTCAGGATTTGAAGAAATGTGCAAATCCTTTAAATGTCAGAGAAGCATTTTGAGCAAATTTTTGGAATAGACTACTATCGTATTGAACCAAGCCAATAGCCTTATAAAGGAGGGTAACATTGTGTTAAAGACTTTATTATTAAGTGTCAATGTGACTTTAATGTGTTATATTGATAATTGAAAAGTGGAAGTTAAATTTAAAGGAATGTTTGTGAAACGGATATGAAGTATGTGATCCGAGAGTAAAAGGGAGAGGGGGAGAGAGGTTGGGACAGAGCAAACGAGCGGACGTGCACGGATGAGATCGGCTGTAAAGTCTGGTTATTTATCATTAAATTATATATTTCGATTTAAATCTGAGTTTTCATTGGGTTTTAAGCAAGCAATCTAAGTGTAGGTTAAACATTTCAGAAGTAGGATGGACTAAATCTCACGAGTGATAAACGGATTTTGTATGGCGTGGCGTGGCGTGCTTCGCAACGTACGAGAACGATCGTGTGTGCAGTGAATTCTCGACGCATTTCGGACTTGGACTTACAGTCGATTTTATAAGAATTTTTAAAGTGCACTGTTGTGGAAGCGTTTTGCTTAATGTTTTAAGTGTACGTGTGTGGTCGATCGGTTTATCAAACCTAAAATCGATTAAATTGGGAGGCCATATTTTCTATTTCTATGTTCGGAGGTGATCGTGAAAGTTCGATTGAACTCGGATGGGGAGGGGAAACACAGAGGAACGAGCAGATGAAACGAGCGAAAACGAACCATAATTGTCATCGTTAGGCAAGGTAACATAGACTTTAAGTGATAGTATTGCCTGAGTGTAAAATTAATCATGAGCGACCAGCCTGTAATTTTGAACGAAGATTTCGAAGCATTCGTTCAACAGCGGCCACACTTGGGCGAAATTCGAGGCAGATCGGAGGGCAGTTCAATGTATAGTGTGGACAACTGTTTTCGCAATAACAGAAACAGTCGTGCAGAGGATTGGCGCGGCAGTGAATCGAACGACCCGCCATATGATCGTGACAGATTCCAGACAAGTCGATCATCATTGTTAGCTGAAGCGCCGGCTGATGCTAGAGTTAACCGGACACAGTCGGATATGTATAACAGAGTGTCACAAAGTGAACCTAACCTATTACGAGCGGGTTTCGGTGGAAATCAAAGTATAGTGCCGCAAATAAATCCAAATAATCGATCCGTCATGAATCAGCTCGGAATTTCGCGACATAATATTTTTATAGCTCCTGGTGTGAATCAGTCTGGAAATTTGGGTGAAGTTAATATCAATCACGTAGCTCGATCGCGATTAAGGAATGAACTTCTCGGAGAAAGACAGTTAGTGACCGATAGAGCTGGTATTCAAAGAATCGAGTATGAACGGGAACAAATGATTACAGCTCATTGTAACTTTGAAAGTTACGATAATCAAAGAAATCCGAGAAAATTGCGAATGTCATGGACGTTACGATAATCAATTTCGAAAATCAACGACACTACAGGAATCAGAGAAATTACGGACACCAAGCAAACTACGGAAATTTCGATCGGTACGGAAGTGATCGGGAATTAAATTATTCGGAGCACAGTAGGCATGCTTATCGTGATATTGATTGTCAACCAAAGAATGATAGCGGCATTCAAGGCAGAGGTGTTGCCAATCCCGGAGGAACTCCTCCAGGCGGATTTGAAGCAGAAGCTTTTGTTGTAATGTTGGATAAAATATTTCAAGAATATCGCCGTCGTGATGAAGCGTTTGCACGTGTAATAGGAAGATTTGGGATCGCGCGAGTTCACTCCAGAAACGAACTCTGAAAAAGCGAATACACGTGAGGATTCTTTCTACATTATGCCCTATTTGACTAAAGCTTTTGAAGTTTTCGATGAAGAGAAAGGTGGCACAAGAGCACGGGAGTGGATCGATAATGTCAATCGAATGGCAAAGTTACACAAATGGCCTGAGAGTTTTATGTTGGAAACGGTTCGGGCTCATCTTCGAGGAGCAGCTCTGGACTGGTTTAGAATGCGGTCGAAGCAAATCAAGGATTTGAAAGGATTCCAAACAGCATTTGAGAAAATGTTTATCAGAACGGAAGGACTTTCAACGAAGTGGCGAAGAATGACAGAAAAAGTTCAAAATAAGAACGAATCAATTATAGCCTATTGCATGGAGAAGGTACGTTTATGCCACGAGATAGGATTAGGTGTTAAAGACACTAAAGAACAACTGCTGATTGGACTCTGGTCAAGAGAATTAGCATCGATTTTGACAACGAAAACCCATCAAGAGTTGGAAGAGTTAATTCACGATATTCAAGAACAGGAACAATTGAGTGTACGAAGAAGAGAAAGAATTCGAAATTCCAGTGACACATTAAAGGACAAGACCACGGAAACGGCAGCCACTGGACATGCAGAGCAGACGGGAAAAATTGAAAAAGAGGAGACCTCAAATGTGGATCGGAAATCAACATCTCTTTCAAACCCTGATCGACGACCACCAGTTCTGAATAACGTGGGTGAACCGAAATGTTATAATTGTGAAAAGTATGGAAATCTTTCCCGAAATTATCCGGATCCAATAAAGGAATTAAGATGTCGCATCTGTCAACAGACTGGACATACCCAGAGGCATTGTCCAAAACCGTTGGCCAGCCAAGAAATTCATCAAGTGGACGGTCAAGTGAACAATTCAATAAAGAAGTATATCAAAGAAATAAAAATCGATGGAATTCCGTGGAATGCACTCATTGATGCTGGCAGCTCGGAGTGCACGATAAAGGCAACAGCCGCGTTAACCGGAGGATACGAAATAATTCGAGAACCAATGGAATTGAAAAATTTCGGACCGGCTCATTTTCGGGTGATATCCCCAGGACTTATAAAAGCTCAAGTGTCGGTAGATGGAGTAAGAGCTGAAAAGGTACCTGTGCGCGTAGTGCCCGACGATTCTCAAGCTCTTCCAGTTTTAATAGGACGGAGTTACACGGAGCTTCCACATGTGGAGTATACGAAGAGAGGAAACGAACTCAGCTTCAAGGAGCGTCAAGATAACCCATTTAGTGAGACACCTGCTGCAATGAATCGTAGTTCAGAGTTGTCTATCCTCACCAATGATATAATTTCACCTCGCTCAATGAACCTTATTTCCACAATAAGTTCAAACAAAGAATTTTTGCTACCTATGATCAATTTTGGATCTACTGAAAAGAAACAAGACAGACCAGCCGTAAAGCTATCCGAAGCTCATGTAGGAAACTATCGACCCAAGGAAGAAGTGGAGGATTTGATCTCTGTTTTAAATAATTATCGAGCAACAGTCAGTCGCAACTTGTTGAATTTAAGATGCACGGATTTAATTTTCATGAAAATTATCCAGAAACCTGGAAGCGAACCTATTTATTGTCGTACTCATCGAGACAGTGACAAGGAGCGTAAAGAAATTGATCAAATCTTTACTACATATAAGGAGGCAGGATTAATTCTCGAAACCAATTCGCCATACGCTAGTCCTGTTCTGCTGGTACGGAAGAAGAATGGTGAACCGCGATTGGTTATTGACTATCGCAAGTTAAACGCGCAAACGGAACGATTGAACTTCCCCTTACCCAATATTGATGATCATCTTTCGTTGCTGAGTGGAAGCACCTTGTTTATCACCCTGGATTTAGCGCATGGATATATGCAAATTCCTCTGGATGAAGATAGCAGACACAAGGCGGCAATGATTACGCCAAAGAATACTGCTGAGTTTACGAGAATGACGTTTGGGTTAACTAATACCCCATTCTATTTTTCGAAGCTCATGCAGAAGGTACTTGGACCGCTTCAAGATAACTTAATTATTTTCTACTTGGATGATATCCTGATTCCTGGTAGAAGTTGGTTAGAACTAAAAGAAAGACTTATTATGGAATTTCCCTTACCAGAAAATGCAACTGAAGTAAGGAGATTTTTGGGTATGATCGGATTCTTTCGTCGATATGTACCGAAGTTTGCAGAGATAGCCGGACCTTTGTTTGACCTACTCAAACCGAATATCGATTTCTGCTGGGAAACCAAAGAGAAGAAATCCTTTGAAGACCTTAAGCGGGTCATGGCTCAAAAGCCCATTGTTCAGATGTTCGACCCTCAGTAGTGGACGGAGCTTCATACAGATGCAAGCTTGTAAGGCTTGGCTGGAATGCTACTACAATGTGGAGATGATACGAAGCTACACATAGTTTAAGCTGTGAGTCGACGAACCAGTGAATCGGAGAAAAATTATCACTTAAGCAAATTGGAACTGAGAGCCATAATCTGGGCGATAAATCGGCTACGTCCGATGTTGATCAACATAAATATTACAATCATCACAGATTGCCAAGCATTGGTCTACCTCAACACTCACAAAATAAAGGACTCGCAAATAGTTAGATGGAGTAATTTACTGAACGAATACGAGTTTGACATCGTTCAGCGCCTTGAAGAAAAGTTAGCACATGTCGACGCACTAAGTCGAGCCCCGGTCCAGGAACCCGAAGAAGAGCCAATTGAGGACCAGTTGTTGATGTACACCGCGATGTCTATGGAAGATGACATTGTGATGTTTCAATATGCTGACGCCGATCTACGTCAGAAGTGTGAAATCTTGCAGAGAAGCGAAGGTCGGAGAACTAAACGAGAGAAAGGAGAAACTCAGAACTATGAACTACATGAAGGTATCCTGTATAAAAGAGTGGGTCAGGATTTAAAATACGTCGTACCACGTTCACTGCGCAAAAGCCTGACGATTCGCTATGACGATGTAGAAGATGGAACATTATTAGTACTTTCCAGGATTGCGCCGGTACGTCCGCCAACACATAAGATCGTGTATACAATGTCTATTTACGAAGACGGTTGCAGGTCGACAGCCAGGTGAATTACACCCGATACCTCTGGGTAAGAGACCCTTTGAAGTCGCCAACCTGGATCATCTTGGACCCTTTGTGTCAAGTTCGCGCAGAAACAAATATATTTTGGTAATGATCGACAACCTAACAAAATACGTCCGTCTAGAATCAACAAAGAACACATCAGCTGATGGAGTCAAAGAATGTTTAGAAGAATTTGTATTGGACTTTGGAGACCCTAAGAGTTTGATTACCGACCGCGGAACTTGCTTCACCTCCGATAAGTTTGCTGACTTGTGTGATAAGAACGGGATTAAACATACCTTAAATTCCCCTTGACATGCACAAGCGAATAGACAAGTGGAGAGGGTGAACAGTGCCCTGATACCAATGATATAAGCAAACCTACTTTATGGGTACTTTCCACGTCGTGAAGCAGCTCGACACAGAATTGTGGCTGAACAAGAGAAACTTAAGCAGCGCTATGATCCAAAACGTTATCGGAATGTTCGCTACCAAATCGGAGAAGTGGTGGTGATGAGGGTAAATCCAGTGTTCACAGGTGATTCTACTAAACTTCAACGTAAATATCGAGGTCCGCTGTTTATTCATAAAATTTTTCTTGGTGATACTTACGGAGATACGGACCTGAGAGTTGAGAAATCTGGGCGTCGTGATGCCAGTACAGCACATGTTACCCAACTAAAACTTTGGACTCCATGGTTGGACCAAGAAGAGTCAGCGTTGCAAGACGATGATCAATTTAGCGTAGACGAGAACGAGTGTCTCCAAAATGAAAGAACTGAACAAAAGAAACATCAGCTTGACGAAGAGGAAATTGAGGCCACCCACGATCATTTGGGAATAAATGATCCAGGCGGAGAAGATGAGATGCTAAGAACTTCAGCGAAGCCTGCGGAGACTGATCCGCACGCAGTGATCAGAAGTGGTCGTGTTAGCCGGAATCCTGATCGTCACTGTGCACCTATGGTTTACTAACTCGAGGTCGAGTTATTAGAAGGATGGCCGAGTGTTAAAGACTTTATTATTAAGTGTCAATGTGACTTTAATGTGTTCTATTGATAATTGAAAAGCGGAAGTTAAATTTAAAGGAATGTTTGTGAAACGGATATGAAGTATGTGATCCTAGAGTGAAAAGGGAGAGGGGGAGAGAGGTTGGGATGCAGTGAACGAGTGGACGTGCACGGATGAGATCGGCTGTAAAGTCTGGTTATTTATCATTAAATTATATATTTCGATTCAAATCTGAGTTTTCATTGGGATTTGAGCAAGCAATCTAAGTGTAGGTTTAACAATTGACTAAGCTTATTGTTAATAAAATACAATTTGTAATAAAAAAAGTGACTCCTGAGAGTATATATCTTTCGATTCAGGACTTAAAGAAACGTGAAAATCCGTTGAACGTCAGCATATTTTTAGAATTACCGCCAGGATTGATAGTTGCTTTCGCAAAATTTACTCCGTGCAGGCACTTCGTTGAATTATATTTTGTTATGCAAAGCGACCTGGTCTGCGAAGCAACAGGGTGTACAAGCTCCGGTTAGGAATACTGTAAATGGCACAGAAACTGTTCGGAATAGATTAGGAGATGATAATGCGATTAATAAAGGAAATTTGGAAAAACACTGATTGAGCCACATCCCAGTAGTGATATTGATAATAGTAGTAATAGTGCTAGGATTGTTTCAAAAGATCCTAATGAATCCAATGAACAATTAGGAACTATTTCAGATAGGCGGGAAGAAGTTATATAAAATATTTCTACTTTTTCAGGACCTATAAGATCCCAAGATATTTTGCATATATTTAGGCTGGTACGGGACATGGTTCCAGAGTTTGACGGTACTAACATGTCTGTCACCATTATAGGAGCTGCGCGTAAACACATTCAAAATAGAGCAGGAATCATGGCAATTAAAAAGTCTAATGAAAGTATAACTGATTTCGGGGCACGGGTGAATCAAATATTGAATAAATTAATTAACATAACTTTGGGGAAAACACCGGAGGCAAAGGGAACTGAGAGAATAGAAGCACACAAGCGGAGCGCGATAGCTACTTTCATGAGAGGATTAGACCAAGAGATATTCGTGATAATTAAAAGTAAAAATCATGCTACCTTGGATGAAGCTATACAGATGACATCTCAACAAGAGATTCAGTTTAAAAGCTGGGATAGGGCTCATTCAGTAGACATAAAAAAAATAAACCTGATTATAATTCAGATTTAAAAATAGATTCAAATTCACGTAAAAGAATGGCGCATACTCGTACTGAGGAAGATGAAAGTAAGAGAAGGAAAATTCAGTGTTATGATTGTAAAGAAGTAGGACATTTTGGACGTGAATGTCCTAAACGAAAAAAATATAATGTAAGCCAAGACAAAGAGAGAAAAAATTGCATGTATTGCTTTAGATTGAATCATGATATTAGTAAATGTCATATGAAAGCGAATCACGATAAAGAGCGGATGCGAAATAAAGATTTTAAAAATCAAAATTTAAACTTGACGAAGGGTCATCCTACGGAGGGCATGATGGCTCAAGAAATCGGTCCCTCTCAAACAGCGTCGTTTTCAAACTCGGGGAGAATAACGGTGTAGAGCCCGCAGCGGTAGTAAAAGTACAACATTATTTCTTTCATAAAGCAAAAGCAGACTTATTAATAGATACGGGAGTAACCGTAAGTCTAATTAAAGAAACAGCCTTAGATTCACACATAAAGATTAATCGCGAACGTATTTTGAATTTGGTTGGAATTGGATCCAATATGATTCCAACGCAGGGTGAAGTTAAGATGCTTCTCCGTTGAATAGAAACTTCCTTCCATGTAGTTTCAAAATATTTCCCTATAACTGCGGATAGGCTGATAGGGATAACCTTCCTTCGAAAACAGCGAGCCATTCTTCATTTTGTGGATGATAGCGTTCATCTGGGTAATAAAAATTTTCCTTTGACGTGTCTTTCCACTATTATATTGCCTGCAAGAACAAAACAATTAGTAAAATTATCAGTAAAAGGGCCTAGTATTGCCGAGAGTTATGTAAAACGTCTTGATTATTGTCCTGGAATTTTTTCAGGGGAATCTTTAGTCAAAACGAAAACGGTACAATTAGTATTTTCATTATAAATTCAACTCAACAGGACGTAGAATTGACAGTACCACCTGTTGAACTTAAAGAGTATACACTAATTCCCCCTCTAGCAAAATCGTGGGAAAATTTAGAATGTATAGACGGACAAAAAATTTTGGCTTCAAGATTTGCTGAATTGTTGCAAATTCTCGATCTTAAAGATTTAAATGAGGAGGAAAAATCGAGCCTGGAAATAAGTTAGAGCCGACTACAGCAATTACCCATAAAAGCACTACTGTCGAAATAAGACTAGTTTTTATAAAAGGATATCTTCATCCTCCTATACACAGAGATAACCTATACCTATACAAACCTATACAAACTAAACAGTTACTAGAAGCAGGAATAGTTCAACCTTTAGTTTCACCATATAGTTCTCCTGCAATAATTGTTCCTAAGAAACCTGATAATGGATTTTAGTCTAGGTGCCGGGGGGGGGGGGGGTCCCGTGGCCGATGGGGGTAACGGGCTCCATCCCAGTGTTTTTTTATGTATGTTGTCCTCCTGGTTACGAATTTCGAGGGTGGATTGTCCAAAAGTTAATAGGTAATTAGTTATTAACAATTTATTTGTGTAAACGGCCACAGTTATTTTGTTTAAGAATTTATTGTTATTATGGCACCGAAAATGTATTTTTCACCTCACGAAGAATGCGTCGGTTTTTTCAAATTTAAAAAATGTTGATTAGAACTCGAGTTATAATAATTTTCGTTAAAGTGTCATCCCGGCCGCTCGCCCGGCGTGTTCGGGCTTCCACCACTTACGATCTTCTATTACTCGGTTCGCTGTATCTTAAGTTCTATTCAAGTTTTTTTTTTAATCTGAAAAAACCGACGCATTCTCCCATAATAAAAATAAAAATAAGTTATTGTTAAGTAAAATAACAATAAGTTTTCAAACAAACTAACTGTGGCCGTTTGAACAATTAAATGGTTAATAACTAATTACCTATTAACTTTTGGACAATTAATTCTCGAAATTCGTAATCAGGAGGTCAAAATACATAAAAAAAACACTTTGGTGCAGCCCGTTACCCCCATCGGCCACGCCCTGGCTCCTAGACTATTTCATCAAATCCCCATGGATCCGAAATCCCGAAAAATAACAGCTTTTACAACTCCCTACGGATATCATGAGTATCTTCGAATGCCGTTCAGGTTGTAAAATGCCCCGGCAACATTTCAAAGGTGGATGGATCAGGTTTTAACCGGTCTACAAGGCATACAATTATTTGTTTACATGGAAGATATTGTTGTTTATGCTTCTTCATTAGAATCCTTACTAGGGCGATTAACAACCGCGGGATTAGCATTGCAACCTGGAAAATATTTTTTCTTGAAACATGAGATAACATATTTGGGACATGGGACAAATGTATTATTATATATATTACTCGGGAGGGTGTTAAGCCCGATCCTAAAAAAATTGAGAGTGTAAAAAATGTCCTGTTCCTGAAGGGAAAAAGAGTATAAAACAATTTTTAGTTTTAATAGGAAATTTATTTCTAATTTCGAAAAAATTGCTAAACCTCTTACTTACCTATTAAAGGATAAGGTCGAATTTAAATGGGCATTTGAGCAGAAATCAGCTTTTGAAATCCTGCGAGATACAATTTGTTCAGAGCCTTCATTACTGTATCCTGATTTCTCGAAACCTTTGTGCTGACAACTGATGCATCAAATTACACTCTTTGTGGAGTTTTGAGTCAGGGGCCCATTGGCTTGGATTTACTTATTGCGTATGCTTCTATAGTCCTTCAGAAGGCTGAAATCAATTATTCAACAATTAAAAAGGAGTTACTTGCGATAGTGTTTTGTGTCAGACATTTTAGACCCTATTCATATGGGCGAAATTTTTTCCTGGTAGCAGACAATAGACCTCTTGTATGGTTGCATGGGTTGAAAGATCCTATTTCGAGATTGGCTCGATGGCGTATAAAACTTAGTGAGTATGATTATGAAATAATCTACAAACCTTTGGAATAAATTCTCATTCTGATACATTATTAGGAAATCCACCAAGGGTTGGCAGCAATTCGTCGTCTTCTTTGGTTGAACTGGACGGGTTTGCTCCGATTTTGGCCGGTCGAGAGCGTGGTTGCCTTGATTCCGCCGGAGAGGAGGATTGAGTTCTCTGTACGGGCAACTGTGTCGAAGAACTGATTTAGGGAGATTTTGTCAGATTTGATGCCCTCAACCTGTATAGCGCTATAGAAATGAAAAACAGTGAAATTCTGACAGATAATGCAACATGAAAATGCTGCAGAGTATGTTCAGAATAGCTATCATAATCCTATTCTGACGGTTCAGACTCCGATGCAATATAAAAATGCTGCTGAGTGTGCTCAGAATGACAATCAAGAACCTCGTGCTCCACAGCACTACGTTTGGTGGTCTCTTTGCGAGGATGAGAACACGTCAACGATGTAGATAGTTTGGAAACTAATATTTTCAGTGTGGATGGTGCCTGTATGATTGGTGAGGAAGACTCAATGGCTGCAGACTCCAACAGTGGTGACACTGATGACAGTGGTGACAGTGGTGACGTGAAGAAATTTCCGTTAGAGTTGTGTCTTAAGCATATATAGATTATAGTAAAGATAAGTTATACATGGGTAAGGGACAGATTGTCCATTTTATCTCTACAGATGGTGATGATTCCTGTGAAGCAAACAAGGAGTTAGTGGAGCACAAGTTGTTGTTTCAGGATGAAATAATTAGAGAAAATCCCAAAGTTGGTGAGGTAATAGTTTTCTCGCAAAATAATAGATTTGTTTTCAGCTTAATTGTGAATGAAAGATAAGGAGATCAAGTCTTTCTGAATTTAGTTTCTAAAACTGTGTTAGCTTTGAATTGAGCTATGATTAAGTTAAATGTGAAAAGTGTCAAGGTAATAAAAAAAATGGAAATAATTTAGGAAACTTATCCTGCAATGTTGTTGAGCAGGTCTTTCGACAACATTTCTCTGATACTGGGTTGTTAATATTAATAGTAATAGTAATATATA
>JAAAKG020063717.1:0-17701 GCA_010014905.2 Druon quercuslanigerum | reverse complement strand
CATATATATAATTTCTTTTAAACAAAAAAAAGCTTTTAACTAAAGAGATAAAATTTAAAACCAAACCCATAAGCATTCAAACAAATATTAAATTTTTCACAATAAGGTTTAACTTTTACCCAAGAAAAAAATAAACTTCTTAACAAAGTGAATTCACCAAAACCTTTAAACAAAATACTTTATTGCTCAAATAAAGAAGAATTTTAAACCAAGAAGTGGAATTTTTATTTGAAAATGATATTTCTACTAAAACTGATGAATTTTTAAATCTAAAATGTAAATTTTGTAAACATACAAAAATGTTAAATTCTCTACTAAATAGTCGCAATTATATCCAAAAAAATTTATTTTCTGTTTAAAAAAATGAGTTTTTAGGACTTCCGTTTCCGGCACGAAAGTCTAAGGTAGCGGGAATTGTGGATGCTGAGTTTTTCCGATAATTGTGCCAAAATTTGAGGTGAGTGAATTGTGGAAGTGTATAGAAGGTTTTGGATGTAAGAAATTCTTTGAGGGATTGTAAAGTTGAAAAGAGGATGGTGATATTTTTGAAGATTGAGACAGATTTGTGTGAAAGTTGAGGTTACGTTGGTTTAAGATTTGTGACAGGGTGGGAGGACTGTCTTGATGGGGTTAGTAGTAGCAGGGTTGGGTAGAGACGGAGAAAGACAAGAGAAGTACCAGAACGCGACGATAGATAGAGGGCAGGGAAGGATAGAAGGTGGGAACGTTTGAAATTGGATTCATGGATAGCCAAAAGTGTAAGATCGAGGAAAAGTCGGATTTAGAACAGGAAGTGTTTAGTATGCAGAAAGAAGAGATCAAGGAGAGGGGAAGCAGTAAAGGGAAGGACGATTTAGGATCTAACTTAAAATATCCAAAAATGTTTAAATCGCCGCCGAAAAAGCAGAGTTTGGTAGAGAAGGGTGAGAATAGTAAGAGGGCTAAAGGAAACGCAGATAAAACCGAAGAACAGAGGAAAGAGGAAAGAGTGAAAGAAATTCGCGAAGTCATGATAGAAGTAATGGGCATTTTTGAAGAATGGCGGGAAAAAAGGGGAGAGGAATTAAGGAAAGCAATTAGGCGGGAAATGGCTGAACTTATGAAAGAAATGAAGAAATGGGAAGAAGACAGGGAAAAGTTATAAAAGAGGATGCAGTCATTTGAGCAAAAACTAGAGAAGCAGGAGGATAAGAAGAAAAAGGTAGAGGAGATGCAAGGTAGGATTAGGAAGATAGAATGCTCGAACCGAGATCTTGGTGGGTGCGTGAGTGGGAATACGAAGAAGGAAAGACTGAGAAAAATGAAACAAAGAATAGAAAAAAGAGGGAAAAAAGAAAAGGATACATAGTAATGAAGGGTATAAGATTAGAGGGGAATGAGATGCAGGAAGGAGTGGAAGAAGTACTAAAAAGGATTGATGCAAAAGTAAAGATAGAGGAAGAGCGAAGTATAGGAAGGGAAGAGCGAAGATGGGAGAAAATGGTACAGGTCAAACTAATGAAATGGCAACATAAGAGGGAGGTAAAGGTAAAGAAGAATATGTTATGTGGAAGCTCGGAGAGAATAGAGGATGATTTGACATGGGTAGAAAGGAGGATGCAATATAAGTTAAGGAAAATAGCGGAAGAGGAAAGAAAAAAGGGAAGAAGAATATGGGTTGAATATGGGAGGATACAGACAGACGGAGAATGGTGGGATTGAGATGAAGAACGGGACGAGTTAGTAAGAAATGAGGGGCAGGAAAATTAGGACAGGAAGGAACGCGTGGTAGGAAAATAAGCAATAGTAAGAGTCAAAAACATACAAAAATGAATGTAGAAAAGAATGGAGGATATGTTACTGGAATATAGCACAATGGGATGTTGTAATAATGATGGAGACGTAACTAAATGAAAAGGGATGGGAAAGCGGAAGGGGAAGATTACCAAGAGGCCACAAATGGCAAAATTAAAATGCAAAGAGAAAGAATAAAAAGATCAGAGCAATGGGAGAAATGGTGATGGGAGTGACTAATGAACGTATAACAGGGAAAGATAAGAAAGAGAGGAAAAAACAAAAATAAGGATTAATAGTAAAAGAGGTAAAGATGGAAGGAGAGAAGTGGAAGATAGTGAGGGTTTATGTGAACGGAGATATGCAGGAGAAAGCAGAGGAGTTTAAAGAAATGATGGAAAACAATAAAGAAGATATTCGACTTATAATAGGTGGGGATTGCAATGCGTGAACAGGGGATAGAGGGGGAAGGGAATGGAGAGAAGAGGGAGAAAGAAAATCAATAGAAAAAGTACTGAATGCGGAGGCAAAGAAGTTTTTAAAGAGCTTGGAGGAGTTGCGATGGTTTATCTTAAACGGAAATATAGAGAGAGGTGTGGAAGGAGAATATACACGGTCAGGAGGAGAAAAGGGAACGGTCATTGATTATGTGATAGTGGATGATGAGGTAAGAGAGAAGGTCAAGAAAGTAGAGGTAGGTGATTATATTAATTCGGATCACTTTCAATTAATAGTGACATTAGAGGGAGAAAAAAGTAATAGTAATATGCAAGGAAAAGAACAGTTTGAAGAAAAGGTTAGAAATATCAAAATGGGAGAGGAAAGTCTGGACGAGGAGATGAAAAAAATGATAGGAGAAGTATAAAGAGGATTAGAGTCCACAAACAAAAATAAAGTTAGCAAAGAGAGGAATAGAAGTAAATGGAATGAGGAGTGTAAAGAGAAAAATAAGGAGGTCAGAAATGAATTAGGAATGTGGAGAAAAGAAAAATGTACTGAGGAAGAATATAGGAGAAAAAAGAAAGAATATTCTGAGTTGTGTGATCAAAAGAAAGAGAAAGAGAATAAAGGGTTTGAGCAAGAGGCGGAGGATGTGGATTGTTTTATCACCCTGGACGTGCCGAACTGGAGAAACCTTTCACAGACGGCAGTTATGGCAAGTGCTGTCAAACAAGCACCAGACCAACCTCGCCAAATTCGACCACCTCCAATTGCATCTCAAAGGATGATCTAGAGCGTATGTTCACCAATTAAGGAGACACAATGCAAACTGATTGTAATACAGTCAAAGCGACCAGCTACCATCACTTTTGTAGATAATGCGGAAATGGATAGGGATCAAAAAAACTGTAACAACGTTGGAAAATAAGATAAAAAATGACGCTTGCAAGAAATTGAAGATTGTCGCTTTAGAATCAAAACCTTGATCATGTTTGAGGCAAAGGAAGTCCCCAATGAAAATAATTTTTCGGATAAGGAGTGTAACTCAGTTAAAATTTGCAGTGGATGTATTGAAACTCATTTTAATCGGGAAATTTTCTCAGGCTGCTCTGTCTCCGTCTCCTTTTCAGGGATCTAGGGGCTGAGATTTTGTGAATAGGTGGAGATAGTTCACAGTACCATTTTCAAGAGAGTTTTGAGATTTCCTACACTTAACTCAGGGTGCATTTAAACAAGAGCTTGGTCGAGTCTCAACTGCGCACAATACCCTAGAAGTGGCAATCCGACAAAGAGGTTATTTGACGTCAATTCGAGGCCCATATAGACACTTAAAACTAAACAGTCTCATGGAAAATTCTTCGCTGAAAGTTCTACCTTATCTTTGGAAAAGTCCAATATGTAAACTGAACCCTAGATGTGGAATTCCCCTCCAGTTTGCACTATTTCTCAGGCTCGTCTTATAGGATCTCTTTGAGGTATATTATCTAAAGCGAATCTCAGTTTTGGATTTTTAAAGGGGCAGAGTATATCGCATTGCTAAATTCGTCGAAAAAGCGGAGCTGTTCTTTTTCGTTAGATACCTGCTTGGGGAACTTAAGGCAGATCCTTTATTATCTCTCCTTAACGTTCGTGTAACTTAATTAAATTAGTCAGTTTAACTCATTTTAACCACTTTAGGCAGGTATTAGACCTGAGTAAATATCGTAGCTGTACTTATGGATCGTAATCATGTGAAATATTCTTTGGTATAAGCAATAAATTATAATTATAATACCCCACAGGTTAGCCTTATAGATAATAATCTACGACGATAGTGTATATCAATTTTGATATCAGCTTTAAAATAATTAGTGAATACATTTTTTCAAGAGACTAATTATTGAAATTTAAATATCTTAGAAGGACAAGTTCTATAAGATAACGCCTGTAGAATATATTTATACATATAATTAAGCACTAGAGTTAATACATTTAACAGTCTTTTGCTGGAAATTGGAATTAAAAAAATAATTGCTATGCAAGATTATAAAGATCTGACGAAGACTTAAAGTCTTCTTAAATGTAAGATTTGTTTACAGGATATTCGCACTTTTATACGAAAATCATTATCAAGATCCCTAAGCCTAAAATTGTGTAAAATTATATTAATTATTGATTATAATTATATTCTTGAACGTTTTCTCGTCTTTCGAACTGAACAGAGATTTTTAATGAGGCTTCCACTTTTAGGTAATCTTTAACGATATTTTATAAAAATTTTGATATCAGTTTAAGATAATTTAGTAATTAACTTTTTTCCCGCAAAGCTGCCTGATGAAATGTAAATATCTCAGAAGGAAAAGCTATTCTATGAGATAACGATTATAGGATGTGCGCGTGTGTGCGCAAATATAATGAAGCACGAGAATTAATATAAGAATAAATTAATAAGTCTTTCCTTTACTTGGAAATAATGAAGGACGTTCCTACTGTTGTCTTCACCTTCTTAATCATCCTTAATTATATTGGTGAATATAATATCATAATATTGTATATACATACATAATTCATAAAAAAGCATTTTTAATTGAAAATTAATTGAAATACAACACTTTGTTCTTTGCAAAATATATTTCAATTAAACAATTTTTCTCTTCGAATACAGTCTTGATTTAAAACAAGATTAACTCTAAGTATCTAAAAAGGATGAAATTATATTATATATGGAGTAAAATAAGACGCTTATGAGATTCTTATATATTCTTATATTCTTAGCCTGATTCTTATATTCACGCGCCTCATAATATTGTTCAAATGCGTTCATAAAATAAAAACTTAATTTACACAATTTTCTTCCCTACTTACTTTTTGCAGAGTTAGGTTCGCAGTTTGATTGTTTACCAAACGGCGAACCTATTCCTGGTGTTCCTCGTGACCGACCTTCTGATTCTTCATCACTTTATTTTTCTGAAAGATGTCAGTCACCCGAAAAGTCTGTTCTTCCTACCAAGCCTTCACTCTGTGCCAGAACCAGGTCTCCTCCTGCCGAACCTTCTCTGCTTGCCACGTCTAGGTTTCCTCCTACTGAGTTAAATCTTCATTCTAGATCCAGATCTCCTACTGCTAGGTCCATGGCTCCCTCTATAAGGCTTCCTTCTGGTGACGCAAAGGGATATGGACTTGAAGAATTACCCTTTATTCGGCTGATTCCCATTAAGAATTTTCAGCGGACATTTGAACTTCGAAGGTACACTTTTCCTGCCGATAATCTAATTGTAACGGTCACAGGTCCAATGTCGACCCAAGAACAAATTGTATTATCAACATCTGATGGTGATGTCTATGCAATTTTGGTGAATCATAAAACTCTTGCTGGAATCTATATAATCGAAAGGGGAAATAGAAAAAGGGCAAAAATAAATATGGCAAGCAAGAAGATCACTAGATTGACCCGAGAAGAAATCACTGACACCCCAGTAGGTCGCAACCGCAATATTACAGCAGGATTTATAGTGGCGCATATAAACCGCAGTCCTTTCTACATTTAAAAAACAAAAAATTCAAACTGAAATATAGGTTTTGTGATCCGAATTCAGCTCAAAATTCTTCATGTAACTCATAATACAATAAAAAGTCAATGTGTTTTGCTATTCTCGAACTTTAATCTTTCGCCAATATCCTAACCAGTCTTTTTCTTGTGTTATGTGTGCAAAAGTTTATTTATCTCTTGTTTTAAAATTCGATGAACTTATTATATGCATAAAATCAACTTTTTGATACCAGTTTTAATAAATTGAGAAAATACCACTTTGTCGTTGAAACCGGCTAATGAAATGTAAATGAAGAGTCCGCGGTCTAACTGTTATCTAACATTTCAGACACCAAAACGCGATTATCGAAAATCAATAATAAAAATTTGAAAGGAAATCTTCCATTTCGCTTTCGGGATATTAAACGCATATAAAAAATGTCTCAGAAAGCACAAAAAAACTCATTTTAAAAAAAAATGTCAGTTAACAGGCTAAAACTGTGGACTCTTCAAATTTTTCAAGAGGATACAACTTGACGTCTTTAATAATCTGAAAGTGATTATTAACAAATTTGTAGATCTTTTTGGGATCAAATTATTTTTAATTCATTTTTTTTCGTATTGCAAAAAGCAATGTGTTTTTTTCTTGACTTGTTTCATGTCGTGCGTTGCTGCTATACTAGGTATACACGTACATCTACTTTTTATTCTAAAAAAATTGTCCCAATCACTTTGAAAATATTTTAACTTTTTAAATTTTTATCCAAAGTGGCTGGTTAATAAAGCTATCCTTTCATTTAGGACCTAAAAGAAGTGTGCTAAATATCAATTGGATCCGTTCATTTTTTCGAGAATTATCATGTTTACGGACGGACAGACAGAGTCAGACGTCATCCTAAAAGCCCAATAGATCGAATCTTGTTAAAACTGAGTTGTAGAATTGTTCTAATAGAGGGCAGCCCAGATCTTCCAGATTCGTTACATTTTGCACGTACTGGTCCAAAATGGTGTTATTTCTAATCCTTTAAGGAAGACTTAACTAGCGCCACCTGGGTTATCTCAAATCATCCATAAATGTTCACTCTTATATTTCGCAGGCAGCGATTTTCAGTAAAAGGGTGGTTCAAACAGTTAGACCAGGTTTTTAGCGTCTTCCTAAAGAGAAATTATAGACAACAATTTGAAGGCCAACTAGTTGATGGGCTTCTAAAACCCTTGTACGTCTACGAAGAACTCTCCATCGATACAAAATGACTGTCTAAAAGTTTGCACAAATCGCATGCAGTAGGGCAAAATTATTATAGCGAAAGTCCAGATTTGAATTACCGTATGGATAGCACTAGTTGATGTTTTCACAGTTCATGTATGTCTTGAGGTGGTGGGTGAGAAAATCTTTTGCAATAACGAGCAAATACGAGCTGTAAGTCCAATCTTGATGATATACTGCAATTCGAATTTCATCGCTGATGTTAAATGTTGATAAGGCATAAGGCAATAAAGGGAGATGATAAATATTGTTAATGAATGCTTTAGCTTATTTTTCTACGAGGTTTGATCATCAGACCAAGCTGTGTCAGAAGGAGCACACTCCGAGAGCTTAATCTCTTGTGTGCAATTTGAAGTTAAATGGAGTATGACGAAACTCCAATAAACTTATATCCTAGTAATACAATAGAAAAAAATTAATGAATGGTGTGCATTTTGTGATTACTGATATAAGCTCTCGTAATGATATTACACTAAACCCGTAAAGCCATCACTTTGAGAATAACCATAGGTAGATCAGAAGTATGAGTCTTACTGGCTTCGCGAAGACATGGTATAATTTCCAACAACCGTCCAATAGAATCGTAAGGTTGAAAGATCACTTTGCGATCACACTTCGTCTCGATGCGCACTGTGTTATTATTTGACTGAATGTTTATTGCAATGCCATCAATAGCTACAGCGTTCTGGACACGCCTCTCAATATCTTTAATCTAATAACTACCTGTAGGTATGGTCACTACTCAATCGCCGGAATACACGAAAATGTGGAATCTTCAGAGCTCTAGCGTACTTGGACAGATCGGTATCAACAAGTGGATAGTAAGGTAGCTTCACTAAAAGGGTTTTTGCATTGGTCAAGTATCTATCTTTAAATTAAGGTTTTATATTGAAACCTAATCCTTTTCAATAGGGCTTTAGGTGGAAACCTGCTGTTTTGCCAGTAAGAGCGCCAGGTGCCCTGAGTTCATCACACATTGGAATCAGTGGCAAAACACCTCGCACTTTAGAAGGTATTGGCAAGAAACGTAGAAGGTAACATGGAGATACCGAATTCATCGATCACGGATAATTATTTCGATTTAAGTTATAGGAACACAAGAGCTTGCGTGTGTTGAAGAGTTTTACTGGAGTGATAGACGCCTGAAACGAACGACCTTGAATACATCTGAGCACTCGTAGAGAGCTTTACCTAGTGGATGTATTTATGTATTCATAGAAATCAACCTCTCACTTTATAATAAATTTGTTAAACTTAACTTTCAGAGTTAATAATTTTATTTTATTATTTCACAGAATGTAAGGCTGAACCAACTTAAGGATTTTACGCTGCATTAAACTATTCAAAAATTTATATATTGGGGAAAGGGGATAACCTATGGTTATTTAATTTATCCAAGCGAAATCTGGAACCTGATTTTCTTTCCAGCTGCGTATTTAGTTTCGAATATTTCTAAAATATTAGTTCATTAACCAAGGGTTATTTCGTTATGGAAATATCGTTATAAAAAGAACATACAATAATAAATATACTTTTTTTATCAGAAGATAAAATGTTATCAAAAGAGTGATGTAATCCAAATAAATAAGAATGATGACTGAGATAGCGACTGTTGCATAATCAATTAAAGATTGGGAAGATTAGTCATTTGTTACATCTGTTTGAAAGTTCTTAGTAAATGAGTTTCCATCATTTGCAGAACATGGAGACCTTATTTTGCATTCTCAGTTTCATCTTAGTGATTTTCACTAATTTTATAGGTAAATATATGTAATATTTAACATTAATTTTGTTTTGCAATATGTTTGGGATCCAAATTAGAGAAAAGGAAAATTCCAAAATTGAATTTATACTTGGTACATTTTATTAAATTGTTAGATTACTATGAAAGTCAGTACGGGGGGAGTTTTCGAGTCACAGAAAACAAATTGTGCATAAAAATGAAAGACTTCAAGAATTTGACTTAAATTTTTTTTCATTAAATTCTTTGATTTTTATGAAAGTCTAAAGAAGAGTATTTTTCATATAGAAGATTACGAACTTGATATCAAAAACTATAAATGGGGCAAAAACCGGAGTTTATAAGGTTCGTGTAAAACTCCTTTAAATCCAGTTTTCTCCTAAATCCCAATATATACGCGTCTGAAACTTGGCAGAAGTGTCCTTTATGGTCTGAGGAAGGTTTACCTGTAAAAAATTTTATATCTTCTTTACAGCTTTTAGATATTTATGCACAATTAAAAATTTTAAAATATCAAGTTATAATCCTTTCCTTCGTATTACAGAGTTCAGTTCACAATTCGAGTGTTTACCTAATGGTGACCCTATTACTGGCATTTCTGGCGTTCCTGGTAGCCAAAATTCTTCTTTTTTATCCCATTATAACTCTGAAAGAAATCATTCGTCTGAAATGTCTCTTCCTCCTGCCGAGTCTTCTGGTCGTGCCGAGCCTCATCTTCTTCGTGCAAGTACAGGGTCTCCTGCTGTCGAGCCTCATCTTTGTACCAGAACCAGGTTGCCTCTTTCCAAGCCTGCTCTTCGTGCCAGGTCTAGGTTACATCCTGGAAGGTCCATTGCTCCTCCTATAATGCTTCCTTCTGCTGACGGAAGTGGATGGGGACTTTCAGAACTAACATTTATTCGGCTCATTCCTCTTACGAATGCGAAACGGGTATTCGAATTACGAAGATACACTTTTCCTCGCGATAAACTAATTGTAATGATGAAAGGTCGAATACCAACCCAAGAACAAATTGTATTATCAACATTCGATGGTGATGTCTTTGCAATATTGGAGAGTCATACCATTTTTGCTGGAGTCTATATTTGGTGCAATCGCAATAGGAAACGAGCGAAAATAAACATGGCAAGCGGCGAGGTTACTGCAATGACCCAAGCAGAAGTATCTGCCAGTCCAGTAGGTCCCCGACGCTCAATCACTGGGTGTTTTTTAGTGCTCAATGTGAATCAAAATTTTCAACGCCAATAATTTTTTAAAAAATGTACAAATAAAATATAATGTTTGCGATCCGAAGACGGATCCAAATTAAAGACAATGTGTAATAATTCTTAAGGCTTTAATCTTTTGTCAATATCTTGAAAAGACATATCACACATATTTTATATTGTGCGCATCATTTCATTTGTTCTCCACCTTTCGTTTGGACACGTCGCTATATCAGGGTGATACAAAATTTTGTTTTTATATCATCTAAAAGTTTTATTACCTAATTTGGTGTCATTTTGCGAGGTAGCAGAATAGTAGGTCACATTTAGAGGTGTTGATCTATGATTTTAAAGAAAAACCCTCTCTAAGGAGGATATTTACGCGATGAGAATCAGGATACTCCAAAACTCAACGGAGATTTGTTTGAGACGGAATACCAATAATGGCCGACGTTGTGTCAGATACGATTGGTCGTCTGTATGCATATATATAAATTGAAAAATATTTTTAATCCTTTCACAAGTAACAATTCGTCTGGAAATATGAGCATTTGATACCATTTGATATTTTTTTGAAAGCATAAAACCAGGAAGTTTTAAGAAAGACTTAAGATGTTTCTAAATTAATTTGACGTAGTTTCAAATGTCTTATCGTCTTCCAAAGTGATCGGTGCTTTTTAGTGTCACTCGCACTAACCTTGCAGATGTTTGTATTATTTTTGATATCAGTTTAAAAGAATGAAGTGATTACATTTTTTTTCCTTGAGACTGCCTAATGAAATGTGAAAAATACTAGAAAGATAAGCTCTATAAGATAAAGCATGTAAACAAGATTTATATAATGAATAACACGAATCATTATATTAATCAGTGTTTCCTTTACTTTGACAAAATGAGGACCGTTTATAATACGATCTTCACCTTCTCAATCATCGTTAATTCTATTGGTGAATATATATGTGTATATAATAAAAATTTCGTTTAATATTTCTGCAGACAAAAAATGAGAATTTTACAGCAAAATTTGGTATCTTAAGAAAAAAAGAATTTATTTTCTGCAAGTGTAGGTTACGCTAACGGTTTTTAATGAAAGTAGGGATATTGATATCAAGGATTTTCAATAATTTTCAAAAAATTTAAATTAACGTTAAGATGTGTAAGTGGAAATTAGTGATCTTAAAAAAATCCAAGTTTAAAAGAAAATGTACAGTCCTAAAGTATTTTTTGTTATGTTTTGTGAGCGTTATTCACCTAAAATTTCTATTTTTAATAATCAATCTTTTGACTTCAAAAATAATTTACAATATTTGAAAAATAATAGTTTAGGTTTGTATTTTTCGTCGCAAATATTATTTAGGGCCTAATTCTCAGTCAAATAAAGTATGTATTTGGAGTAAGAAATTCGCTACTTTCCCATTCGTTTTGTGATCATCGATTTTTTTGGTATTCTAACCCGAAAATTCGAAAAAATTTTTTTACACTAAAAGTATTAAAATTACATAATTGTTTACTTCCAGCACATAAAAAATTCGGGATAGAACCAGGTCCTCAGTATCTAACAAATATTGAATAATAGTATAGAGGGAATAAAATGAGACTCTTATGAGATGCACACGTTTGTATTTACACTCGAACTCCTAAGATACGAGCTCCAAATATACGAGTCCTCCACAGATACGAGTACCCCTACTCCAAGGAGCGAGCGAAATATTCTCCGCTCTTCCCCTGCTCTATTTGAGAGTCAGGCGCGTGTGAGTGCGCGCTGCCTTAAATTCGACGTGCGTCTGCGCGTAGTAGACCTGTGTGCATTCTCACGATTTACGCACGAAATCTAAACGTCGCAGGACTGGGAGCCCCTTTTATGGTCGTATCTTCGGTTTTCCAGATTCCTGACTTTCTCGTATATTTTGAGTTAGAGTGTAGTTGTAAAACTGTGCCATTTCAAGAACCGGGAAGCCGTTTAACATATCTTAATCTACACTCGCCTTACGATATTGCTAAAATAGTTTGATGAAATAACAGCACTTGAAATAATGTTTATCACTTCTTTCTTTTTGCAGAGTTAAGTTCGCAGATTGAATCTTTACCAAATGGCGACCCCAGTCCTGGTGTTCATCTTGACCGATCTCCTGATTCTTTAACCAATAATTTTTCTGAAAGAAATCATTCACCTGAGAGGTCACTTTCTCCTGCGGAGTATAATCCCCGTGACCGGCGCAGATCTGCTTATGGCGAGCTTCCTCTTCATTCTAGGACCAGGTCTCCTCCTGCCGAACCTTCTCTTCGTTCCAGGACCAGGTCTCCTCCCGTCGAACCTGTACTTCACACCAGGAGCAGATCTCCTCCTGTTGAACTTTCTCTTCGTTTCGCGACCAGGTTTCCTCCTACTGAACCCTCTCTTCGTGCTGCCAGGATGAGGTCTCCTCCTACTGAGTCACCTTTTCGTAATAGATCGAGATCTCCTGCAGCCAGGTCCATGGCTCCTTCTATAAGGCTTCCTTCTGGTGACGGAAAGGGATATGGACTTGAAGAACTAACATTTATTCGGCTGATTTCAATTAGGAATTCTCAGCGCACATTTGAACTTCGGAGGTACACTTTTCCTGCCGATAAGCTAATTGCCATGGTCATAGGTCCAGTGCCGACCCAAGAACAAATTGTATTGTCAGCATCTGATGGTGATGTCTTTGCAATATTGGAGAGTCAAGATGTTCTTGCTGGCATCTATATAAAGCAATATAGCAACTTAAGACGGGCAAAAATAAATATGGTAACCAGCAAAGTTACCAGATTGACCCAAAGAGAAGTCGCTGAGATTCCAGTTGGTCCCCGCCGCGTAATAAAAACAAGTTTTATAGTGGTGAATTTAAAACATCAACCTGTACACCATTAATTTGAAAAAAATAAAAAAATTTGCAATTGTGATATAAGTTTTTTGATCCGAAGTCAGATCAAAATTTTTTATGTATTTCGTAATTACAATAAACTGTCAATGTATTGTGATTATGAAGGCTTTAATCTTTATTTTACAGTTCGACGAGTGATTTTTATATGTTATGTATGTGTTTGTACTTTTTATTTCATTGCTTTTTAAGTCGATTCCAAGATTTTGGAATATAAGCTCTGATAATATTCTTGTGCGATACATTTAAATGACGTCCAATGAGATAATTTTGGTTGGAAAGTATAAATTTTCTCGTCAGACAACCAAGTCAAATAACCGAATGTGATTTCAGGATGAAAATATCGTTATAGTAGTCGGCGATCATAAAAAATGAATTACATGCATACAAATTTATATTCTTTTTCAGCGAAAGATTACATTTTATCTGCAATACAAATAATTCGAAATGACGAACGAGCTAGCGACCATTATCAAGCCTATAAAATATTTAAAAGAACATTCATTAGTGGCCCACTTCTCAAAATTTTTAATAAGTGAGTTTCCTTATATTGAAGAAAATGCGGACCTGGATTGGCATTATCTGCTTCATCTTAGTGATTTTTCTTAATTCTGTTGGTAAATAATAATATAATTTATAATAATTTTTAAACGCAGTATAGTTATTTCCTAATCGAAATCGTTCAAATGTGAATTAATCTTTTCACACAGCTCTCTAAAATTTACACCTTTCTCGTAAAGGCAAATTTTATAAATAATATCCAATAACTAAAGAGCTTCAGCACGATTAGTTTTTTTCTAAAACCTCAAAATGTTCAATTTGGGTAATTTTTAAAATAAAATTTCATTTTTTTATTAACTTGTGCCCGAGGTCAATCCCCGGTGACTCGGTGGCTTGGTGTTGAAACAAAAATTTACCAAAAAAGTGCTTGTAAATAAAATTAAATTTTATTTAAAAATTACATCCTTTTCTGTTGAAAGTAAAATTCTTAATTGAAAGTTAGACTATTTTGCTAAAAATTTATTCTTCTCATTGGAATTTTTTTTTAATTTAACTTTTCGGTTGATGGTTGAACTACTTTGATAAAAACTCATTTATTTTTGTTTATTACTTAAAATATAACGATTCAATTATAGATGAAAATGTATTTTTTTTTTAGTTAAAAACTTAACTTTTTGCTTAGAAGTTCATGTATTTAATTAAAAACTTTGGTATAAACTTAACAGCAAATTTATTTTAAATTGTTTTTCTTCGTTAAAACTTAATCTTTTTGTTTTAAAATCTAACCATTTCGTATGCAGCAAATCTGTTGTAACAACAAATGAATTTTTTGCAATAAATTCAACAGTATTCGATATAAAAATAACATCTTTTAAAGTTAAAATTTGATTACTTGCTTAAAAATTGAACTAATTTATTCGCGGACAATTAATTTCCTTGATTCAAAATTTATTTTTTTATTTTTAAATTCATGTATTTCAGTAAAAATTCGTATTTTTAGTAAAAAATTTAATTTCTGTGTTAAAAAGTCATTTCTTTATTTAAAGATCGTTTTTCTTATAAAAAATTAATTTTCTTGTTTGAAAAATTATCTTTTTGGTTTAAAAGGGATTTATTTTGTTAAGCACTGTCTATTTTAGTCGAATTCGACTATTTTTTATTTTAAAATAACGCATTTTTCTTACTATTTAAGTAGTTAGTAGAAAGTTAAACTGCTTTTTAAACAATTTTTTGTTTTATTTCGAAATTTATCTTCTTGATCGAAAATGAATGTGTCTTTATAAAAATTCGTTTTTTCGTTTTATATAGAAACTAATTTTAATCTTAAAATGCAACTATTTAATTATTGGTTAGAAATTAGTATTTAGTTGAAAATTCTTCTTTTTAGCATAAAAATAATTTTCTCGGTTAAAAATTTGTTTTTCAATTTAATTATTGAAACCTGATGTTTTCTCCTATCTTAAAAAAACAATCATTGATTTAATCATGTATTTAATACGTTTCCTTCAAATTTTGTAAATTGGAACATATATCTATAAGCAATACTCAGGTAGTGTATATTATTACAAATTAATATCATAAGATTATTTAAAATATACATTTATTTAGCAAAAATGTATTAGCAAAAAATGCTATATTATTAAATTTATGGCTGATTCTTATCCCCGGTAGCATTCTGAACAAGAGGCTGCACATGAGTTACGTCCACCTTCGCTTAAATGCGAACTAAATCATTGGAAAATTAATGCTTTTTAATTTTTGTTGAAAATGCAATTACTTTTTAAAGATTTATCATTTTGTTTTAAATTATATCGACGTCTTTACGACGTCTAATGTCAGTACAAAAGATGTCCTAGGGCTGTTCTTGAGATTTTCATGATTTTGTGCCATCTACCTGTAAATTAGCAGGACGTACCACAAAACTGCATAGTCTGGAAACGCTTATATGAGGAGCATGGCACACACCACGCATGCTCCTCCACTTCCTCTGGGGGCTTTGAGCACGCCTTCAGCATTCTATTTCACTTCAGCATTCAATTTCAAATAACGCGTAGGTCCCGTGAGTACTACTAGCCAATCCGAGTCGTCTCTGGTGCACCCCGATAGAGTGAGAATAGCTTCACTTCTCCCGATGTGCCAAGTGATCCCGCTCGTCTAAGACGGCACTTTGTGCTCCTTCCCGTGAATTTAAAGGTCCGTTTATAAAACCTACGTTAATTGTTACCCACGTAATTAAAAATACTTTATTCCCTTCTTTTATGTTGCAGAGTTCAGTTCACAGTTTGAATGTTTACCTAATGGCGACGCTATTCCTGGTGTTCCTCATAGGCGACCTTCTGATTCTTTATCACCTTATTTTGCGGAAAGAAATTATTCACCTGAGAGGTCACTTCCGTATGCCGAGCCTCCTCTTTGTATCCGGTCCAGGTCTCCTAATGCCGAGTTTTCCCTTTGTGACAGGACCAGGCCTTCCCCTGCCGACCCTTCTCTTCGTACCAGGACCAGGTCTTCTTCTGCCAGGCTTATGTCTCCTCCTGCCCGGTCCAAGTCACATTCGGATGAGCCTCGTCTTGATACCCGGTCTAGGTCTGCACGTGACAGGCCAATGGCATCTTCAATGAGGCTTCCTTCTGCTGATGGAAATGGACATGGACTCGAACATCTTAGATTTATTCGGCTTCTTCCCCGCGTGAATCAGCAGCGGAAATTCGAACTTCGAAGATACACTTTTCATACCGATAAACCAATTCTAATGAAAAATGGTCGTATTCCGCTCGAAGAACAAATTGTATTATCAACACATGATGGTTATGCCTTTGCAATATTGGAGAGTCATGAAACTCTTGCTGGAATCTATATGTGGCACAAGCGCAATAAAAAACGGGCGAAAGTAAACATGGCGAATGGCAAGGTTACTGCATTGACCCAACAAGAAGTCACTGATACCATAGTAGGTAACCGGCGCACAATCACAGGATGTTATATAGTAATAGATAATATTAATACTTCACATTGCTAATTTAGGAAAAATTCAAATATAAAGCTTCCGTTTGGAGACGGGCTGCTCTAATCTGTGGAGCTCTCGTACCCTTGGAGCTGGTACTTTTGTATTTAACCACAGCAGGGTCCTCACTGGGAGCAACTTCCATCCATTAAAATGATGGCGGCTCCCAGTAAAGCTGCTGTATTACACACCTTTCGGCCACGTCTTATGACCGAGAGTAGGTCATCAGAAGACGGAGTGACCCAAAGTTCTACATCCATCTCGCAAATGCCTTGGCAATTTTTTGGCACGCGTGTGTTTCAAAGCAGTGATATCTTCGTCGTCTAGGCTTACGATTCTGAAATGAAAATACACACACCCTTGATGCAGCACTTCTAAAATCATGTCGCAATACTCTTCCTTCGCCAGCGTTGCCACCGTAACACCATTGACGGAGATGATGACATTTAAAGGTTACAACTAATTAAAAATGAGTATAAAAAACAAGTAAAAGAAATAACTTATGAAAATACTTTTGAGTTTTTTTATTATTATTTGAAGACCAGGAAAAAGGAATTCGATAAAACTTATTAATCGAGAAGCCTTTAATGATAATTAAAATTAGAAGAAGTCTTATGAAAATAAATAACTCTTGAAGTAACAGTTTCTTGACATTTAGTTCAGATATTCCTTTAATTTTTTTTTAGTGTTAATTAGTTTAATGATTCTTTACCATAAATTTAATTTCATCTATTTAAGTTTAGTTTTTGATTGAAAGATAAAATTCTATACCAAGATTAAGGTAATACAAATAGTGTAGAATGACGAATGAGGTAGTGAGTAGTAGTTGGGTGAAAAAACATTTGACAGATTATTCATTAGTTACACTCTCATGAAAATTTCTAATAAGTGAGTTTCCTTTAGTTTAAGAACATGAGGCCCATAATTGGTATTATCTGTTTCTTTTCAGTGGTTTTGACTAATTTTGTGGGTAAATATAATAATATCCATAACTTTAAGTGTATTCTTTATTGCAAAATATTTATATTCTATTCTAAGTAGTTCAAATGAAAATAAATCCTGTTCACCCAAAAAAATTAATATTCTTATTTATAAACGCTTGCGACATTGCCCTGGGCTTCCATTTGTTCTTACCATTATGAATTTAAAAATTTAACTCTAGTCTGCAACACTATTTCGTAACTTTTCTTCTTTCATAAACATTTTTTGGCTTTTTTTCTACCCTGTGTAACCAGCTTTGCCCCTCTCTCTCTCCCTCCCCCCCCCCTCTCCCTCTCTTTCTCTCCCTCTCTCTCTCTTTCTCTTTCTTTTCCCTTTTTTCCTCTTTTTTTTCCCCCTCCCCTTTTTTTTTTTTTTTT
>JAAAKG020063706.1:0-17702 GCA_010014905.2 Druon quercuslanigerum | reverse complement strand
TCACTTCGGAAGAGGCGCTTCATACAATTAGGATAGAACTTCACTTACAGGTAAGTTCGTTTAATCTCTAAATTTTAGATCATAACTAGCGACGAAAAAGTGTTCTACAAATTACTTGAATTTTCAATTTTCAATTTTCAATTTTTCTACAAAAATAGTTCAAATTTCAACAACAAAAAATAATAAAAAAAAGGTGAAACTTTGACTGTTTTGTTCAAAATTCCTCTTTTTTTCGTGTTTTGTAGGAAATTCTTTTGTAGTAGAAAATTAAACTTTTGGATAAAAAATTGTTTTTTTTTTGTTTGTTTGTTTTAAAATTGTTCTCCTTTGGCAGAAATTCCGGCTGTTTTAGTTTTTGAAAATTGCTCTTTTTTTAGTTGAAAGTTTAAAATTCAATTTTGGTTAAAATGTCATCCATTTTGGAAAATCCAACTGTTTGGTTGAAAATTTAATTTTTCTGGTAAAAATTAAACTATTTTGTAGATAATTCGCTTTTTTCTTTGAAAAATTCTACAAATTTTTTTGAAAATTGATCTTTTTTGAATTCATTTTTTGCAGGTAGAAGATTCAACTATTTTTTTGAAAATTTAATAGTTTTGTTGAAAATTAAGCTTTATGAAAAATTCATCCATTTTGGTTGAAAAGTTAACCGTTATGTTGAAAATGCAACAGTTTTTGGCCGAAGTTTAATATTTTTTGTTTGAAAATTATAAAAATAATAATAAGATAAACTTTTCTATTGAAAAGAAGTAACTTTTAACCAAAGAAGATGATTTGCTTGAATATAATTTTTTTTTTAAATTCAAATATTTAGTTAAAAATTAAACTATTTTTATAAAAATTTAACCATGTGGAAGAAAATCAAACTATTTTGTAGAAAATTAACTTTTTTTTTGAAAATTGATATTTTTTGAAAATGCATTTGTTTAGGTTGAAAATTAAACTATTTTGATAAAATCGTCTTTCGTGACTGAATAAACCTTTTTTTTTTTAAACTTCACTTATCATAAGAAAATTATTTATTTTACTTTAAAATTTAACTATTTGGTTAAAAGTTCAACTATTTCGTTGATATTCATCTTTTTGGTACAAAATTAACTTTTTTGTCGTAAATTCAAATATTTGGTTAAAAAAACTGTTTTTATCAAAATTTAGCCATGTGGAAGAAAATCAAACTATTTTGTAGAAAATTAACTTGTTTTAAAATTATTTTTGGTTGTAAATTTAACTGTTCTGTTAAAAAGTAAATTATTTTGTAGATAATTCGCTTTTTTCTTTGAAAGTTTCAACAATTTTTTTTCAAATTGATTTTTTTTTCTAGAACATTAATCTTCTCTGTCGAAAACTCCTTTTTCTTGGCTGATCATTCAACTATTTTGTTAAAAAATCGTTTTTGTTTTCGTTAAGGTAAACTGGTTTTAAATTCATCTTTTGGTGTGTGAAAAAAAGTCTCGTGTGAAAATTCATTTTTTTGGTTAAGAATACAACTATTTTGTTTGATATATATATATATATATATATATATATGTATGTATGTATGTATGTATGTATGTATGTATGTATGTATGTATTTCGTTTAATTTAACTAGTTAAAAAATCTTCTTTTGTTAAAAAATTTACCTTTTGATGTTAGAGAAGTCGTCTTTCAACTGTCTTCTAAAAAATTCGTCTTTTTGACTTTAAAATTCAACTGGTTTTGGTTAAAGTTCAAAATTTTTTTCTGGGAGATTCGACAATTTTGTTAAAAATGCATCCGTTTAGGTTGAAAATTAAACTATTTTGATAAAACCTTTTTTTCGTAGAAAAATTGTCGTTATTGGCGGAATAAACCTTTTTTTGTTAAAAACTTCACTTATCATAAAAAAATTATTTATTTTACTTTAAAAATTAACTATTTGGTTAAAAGTTCAACTATTTTATGGAAATTCGTTTTTTTGATACAAAATTAACTTTTTGAGTTGAAAATTCATCTCTTTGGTAGGAAATCTAAAAATCTTAGGAATTAAAGTATTTTATATTGATTGCGATATATATTTCGTATTTTAAAAATTTTATTCCCCTATTAGTCCCCTATTTTTCATATAAATTTTTCTCTGGCTGATAAAATGTTGCCAACTTTTGTATAAATATCTCGCAAAGAATGCTCATGAATAATAGAATACCAAAAGTGAATGTTAATCAAAGCATTCTTTTATTGAAATTTTCTGCAATTTCGCAATTTTTCCTTCTTTCGAAGCTGATGTCCAACAATGAATGTATTTGCATCGCTTTTAAATTGCTCTTTTCGTTAAGATTGAAATGTAGTTGACTTTCATGCATGTTCCAAGCAATCGATTCAATTGGAATTTTGTTCGCTCTACTCCACTACCTATTCCCATTCGATAACTCCGTTTTAAGACCGTTGCGGTGAAAACGCAATCTGCATGACTTTTATAAAATAGTAAATGTGCCAACAAAGAAACGTTTTAATCAACTCGGTAGTTCATTTTAAACTTTTTATTATTTATGGGTAGAATCGATTAATAAATTGCAGACTGTTTTTCATAAACAGGATTTTCATAAAAGAAACTTCTGCTACCTGAATAAAAATTATGCAAACTAACTACCGGATGTATGATTTTTAATTTCTTGTTTTCTCCCGATTAATTTTGCATTTCTCCGATCCATTTCCTGTTCCAAATCAGAATTGGAATTATTTTATAAAATTTCCCGTTTTAAGTGAAAGTTGTATTTATTTTAGAAAATGTACTGTTCTAAGTCAGATTTATAATTCTTCTCGAAAATTTTGTCTTTCAAGATAGAGTTGTAATTTTTTTTGTAAAATTCCTTGTGCCAGATCTGAATAATAATTTTTTTTCGAAAATGTAATCTTCAAAATCATAAATAAAGTTTTCATAATGTGTATTTATTTTAATAAAATCCAATGTAATTACAACCAAATAGTTGAATTTTCAATCAAAAAGGATGAATTTTAACGTCAGAAAGATGAGTTCTAGAAAAATTAATTTTCTACCAAAAAGAAAAAGTTTCAGCGAAACACATGATTTTTCAACCAAATAGTTGACTTTTTAATTAAGAAATATGAAATTTCAAGAAAAAACTAAATAGTTTTCAATCAAAGAGATGAATTTAAAAAAAAAACATTTCTTGAAAGCAGTTGATTTGTCAACAAAAACTTATATAAAATGGTTGAACTTTCCACGAACGAGATGAATCTTTAATGAAAAAAAGGCTTTTTACACAGTACGAATTTCTACCAAAAAATATGACTTTTTTTACAAAATAGTTTATTCAAAAAAAATGTAATTATCAATCAAAAGTGAAGAATTCTAAACCAAAAATTTAATACGAAACTTTTCCATTTAAAGGAATTAAATTTTAGCTTAAAAAAGATGACTTACAATAAATAGAATTACAATAAAAATTAATTTTTAACGAAATAGTTGTCTTTTCTAGAAAAATAGTTGAATTTTCGACAGAATTTTTCTAGAAAAATTAATTTCCTTCTAAAAAGAAAAATATTCAGCAAAACACATGATTTTTCAACCAAATATTTGACTTTTTAATCAAGAAATATGAATTTTTCAGAAAAAAACTGAATAATTTTTAATTAAAGAGATAAATTTTTAGAAAAAAAATTTATTCAGATTATAAAATTAAAAAAAAAAAAAATTGACATTTCTTGAAAGTAGTGGATTTGTCATTAAAAATTAAAATAAGATGGTTGAATTTTCCATCAAAGAGATGAATCTTTAATGAAAAAAAAAAGATTTTTTACACAGTACGAATTTTTACCAAAAAATATGAGTGTTCTGACAAAATAGTTTATTTGAAAAAAATGTGATTAATAATCAAAAGAAAAGAATTTTGAACAAAAAATTTGAATTTTCAATCCGAAAATATGATTTTTCAATCAAAAAAATTCTTTTTAACGTAATGAAGTGACTTTTCTAGAAAAATAGTTGAATTTTCAACAAAATTTTTCTAGAAAAAGTAATTTTCTACTAAAAAGAAAAATGTTCTGCAAAACACATGATTTTTCAACCAAATATTTGACTTTTTATTTAAGAAATATGAATTTTCAAGCGAAAAGTAAATAATTTTCAATAAAAGAGATGAATTTTCAAAAAAAAAAAAAAAACATTTTGCAACTAAGAAAGATTTTTCAGTAAGAAAAGAAAAAAAATTTAGTCAGATTATGGAATTTTCAAGAAAAAAAAATCGACATTTCTTGAAAGCAGTGGATTTTCATTAAAAATTAAAATAAAATGGTTGAACTTTCCACCAAAGAGATGAATCTTTGAAAAAAAAATTTTGACTCAGTACAAATTTTTACCAAAAAGATGACTTTTTTTTCAAAATAGTTTATTTAAAAAAAAAGGTAATTATCATTCATAAAAGAATTCTAAACCAAAAATTTAATATTAAATTTTTCCATTTAAAGGAATTAATTTTTAGCTTAAAAAAGATGACTTGCAATAAATAGTGATAAAGAAGAATTTTCTAAAAAAAACTTGAATTTTCAATCCGAAAATATGATTTTTCAATCAAAAAAATTATTTTTAACGAAATAGTTCATTTTTCTAGAAAAATAGTTGAATTTTCAACAAAATAATAAAAATCATTTAAAAAAGTGAATTTATATCTGAAAATATGCATTTTGAACAAAATTCTTTTCTCATTGGTAAATGTAATAGTTGATATTTCAACTTAAAAGGACTTTAATTTTAAATGTAAAAAAAAGTTGAATTCAACAAAAAATACAAATTTTCAACTGAATAGTTAAATTCTCAATAAAAATAGATTAACTTTGAGGTAAACAGTTGTATTTTTCATTCAAAAATATTAAATTTTCTACCTCAAAATATGAATGTTCACCGAAAATTTATTTTTAACTAAAGTTTTCGATTTTTTATTAGTTTTTATTAGTTTTTATTAGTTCAGTCCGTATTTAAGTGAAAACCCGAAAAAATGAGTAAAAAAAGAAAGTTATTTAAAAAAAAAAAACTTTTAGAATTCAACTGAAATCTTTCTTGCTTGAATTCAACTTTTTTTATTTAAAGTTAAAATCTTTTTATGTTGAAATATCTAATATTACATTGTTTGTTGAAAATTGAACCACGTGGTTGAAGGTTCAATCATTTGGTTAAAAACCTGTTTTGTTTTTACTGTAGATTCATTATTTTAGTTGAAAATTTGATTTCTTTTATTGTAAACCATTTTTTAACTGCAAATTAAATTATTGCAGTAGAAGGTCCAGCATTTTACTTGAAAATTAATATGTTTAATAGTTTAACTATTTTGTTGAAAATTGATCTTTTTGAATTAAAAGTTTCACTACTTGGGTAAAAGTTAAGCTACTTAGTTTTAAATTTTATTTTATTGGAAAAATGTTAAAAACTTGATTTGGTTTAAAGTTAATATATAAAAGTAAAATTGTAACTTTTCTATCTTTGATTTAAAATTGATTTTTTTTCACATGAAAATTTGATTGTTTTATACAATATTCGTCTTTTGCCGACATTTGACATTTTTTTCTTTCTCGACTGAAAATTCATCTCTTCGCTTGAGAATGTGACTGTGTTGTTAAAAATAGATTTCTTGAATGAAAATTTAACTTTTTTTAATTGAAAATTAAACTGTTTTGCAGAAAACCCCTCTTTATACTTTAAAGTTGAAAAATTTGTTTGACTTTTAACTTTAATTGTTGAAAAAGACGATAGAGAGGAAAGAGTATAAAGTATGTTATTTAAAAAATTTCCAAGCTTCTTTTATGACACTGTCTTCCAATTCCACTCGAGACTTTGGTGACGGAATTGGGAAATTATCGACAGGTGTTTGTCTATGAGACAAAGTAGAAGATTCCTGGTCTTTTGTTCAGCGGATCTAAATTCTAAAGGACGTGTCGCATCGACTGGGGCGGTGCGTTAAACTTTTCGCGAAAAGAAAGGAGGTCGAGTGCAATGTCGAGCGAGCTCGAAAGTGTGCTCACTCGAGGGCGGTTGCTCTTCAGCGAGAAGAGTCGCGAGGGCCGTATGAAGAAAACGAGAAGGTCCAGAAAAGAAGAACAAGAAGCCCTGTAGAAAAGGGGCACTGTGTCTTCCAACAACTTTTGCGCAAAAAAAAGAAGAAAAAAATGGGGGGGGGGACTTAAGAGCAGAAAGGAATGTAACAGATTCCAGATAAAAGAAGGATTTACAATTCTGCTTGTTGGTAAGAGCTGAGAAGTAGGCAAAAATTACAAACGGAACAGGTTCTTATACGTTCCGAACATTAGTTTCGCGTTTTTCATTGTGAAGTACTGATATCCGTACCCGCATACAATGTCCCGAGTACAGTTAATTTTCGCATAAAGCTTTTAACTTGAGATAAATCTACAATTCAATTTGTATTCGCATTTACAGACTTCACAGTCGAAATAAATAAATAAATTATTTTTAATAAAATTAACGCATAGCTGTGTTCCTAGGATTTTAGGTTCAATTACTTTTGAAATTTTTGACAAAATAGTTGAGTTTTCCAACTAAAAAGTCGAATTTTGGACCAAGAAAAAAACAGTTGAGTTTTCAACAAAATAGTTAGTTTTTATAAAATTGTTGAATTGTTAATTTTGAAATACGACCTTTATACAAAAGATTTAAATTTTCAATTTGAAAATATAAATTTTCAACAAAAAAGTTCATTATTGACAAGAAATATTAATTTTCCACATAAAAGATAATTTTTAACTAAGTCGTTGAACGTTCTATAAAAATGTTAATTTACAGCAAAAAAATTAGATTTTTTTAATACAAAAACAGTTGAATTTTCTAACGGAAAATATGAATTTTTAACCAAAAAGTTAAATTTTTAACGAAGCAGCTGCATTTTCTACAAAACTGTTAAAATTGCAAGCAAAGAAGACCAATTTTCTACAAAACAGACGAATTTTAAACCAAACAGTTGACTTTTCGATAAAAAAGATGAATTTTTATGTAAACAAGACGAATTCTCTATAAAAATTTTTTATTTTTAACCCAAAAGTATAATTTTTCAACCAAAAAAGTTACTTTCAACCTTCAAGCAAGTAGTCGAATTTTTAATAAATGTAATTAATTTTCCACTAAAAGCGAAAAATTCTGAACTAAATGTATTATAGTTTTTTTATTATTAAAAATAATAAATTTGTAACTAAATAGATGATTTTTCTACCAAAACATGGACTTTCTACACAAAAAGAAATTTTTTGAACAAAATAGTTGAATTTGTAACCAAAAAAGATTTCAATTTTAAATAGAAAAAGGTTGAATTCGACTAAAAGAGAAGAATTTTGAACCGAACTATGTAAAAAAAAAATTTGACTTTGAAGCAAAGATGGGTCTTCAAATAATAAATAAAATTTTTAATAAAGAGATGAATTATCTACCGAATTATTAAAAATTTAAGTAAAAAAATATGACTAATTTTCTACAAAAGAGACGAATTTTCAATCAAAATGTGGATTTTTCAGTCGAGAAATAAGATTTTTCATACAAAAAAGTGGAATTTTCAACTCGAAAATATGAATTATTAACTAAAAATTTAAATTTTTAGCCAAAATGCTGTATTTTTAGCCAAAATGCTGAATTTTTTACCAAAATGTTGAAATTCCAAGCAAAAAGACAAATCAATATGATTTTGAACCATATTTTCTCGAATTTGGTTTTTTGATATTTTAAGAGCCCGAAAATAGTCCGAAAATCATGCAGGATTGGATTTTTAAATTTTAATTTTTTTTTATACTGGAGATGCTAGCTGCTCGAGCACTCAGCACCTCCACCTTAAATTTTGATTTTTGTGAAAAATAAAAGAGCCCAAAAATCGGCATTACCGCCCAAAAGTATCCCATAATTATCCCGAAATTATGCCATATAAAAAATATTGATTTTCCGTTGTGGAGGTGCCAGCTGAGCGGAGCTCAATTATATCATATTTTTAAGAATCTAAAATATAATAAAAACATTCAAACTCTTTACTTATAGCAATATATATTTTTTAAATTTAATTTAACATATACATTTAATGCATAAATTTATAATTGTTTAAACTCAAAAATATAATTTTTCTAAATCTGTATTTGTAAAATGTAGTTTTTAGATTTATAGAAGTCTGATTTTTATTGGGGGACCTCACACTAGTGTTTTTTATAACAACTGGCTTTGACGATAATGAAAAATTTACTATAATTTTTTTTTTTTAAAGAAATCATACATCTGATTTTGTTTGATGTTGTAAAAAGTTAACTTCGAAATGTTATTTTCGTATTTTAATTCAGGTATTTACTTTTAATTTTATATTAACCTCTAAAATATATGTTCATTGTATTTGTACTATTTTTAATTATAATATTGTTTATGCAGATTTTAAGACCTTTAAGAAAGGTACGCATGTTGTACCAAAACTGTGAGGAGGATTCTGAAAGGAGTTTTTTTTCAATAAGATAAACTTTAAGTTAAAACTTGTTTTTTGACTCAAGTTATTATGTTTCATATGTGGACCGTAAGACATAATATATCCCAAATTCGATATATTTGATATATTTTTATATATTAAAAAAATTATAGTTTTTTTTATTATAAAAAAGAATTAACTTTTAACTAAATAGATGACTTTTCTAACAGTAGATGAACTTTCTATCCAAAAAGACAATTTTTAAACAAAATATTTGAATTTTGAACCAAAAAAGGTTTTAAATAAAAAAAGGTTGAATTCAAACAAAGAAGAAAAATGTTTAACAAAAGAGTTGAATTTTTAGCCAAGAAAGATTTTTCAGTCCTGAAAGAATGAAAATTGCAACCACATTATTGGATTTTCAAGCAAAAAAGAAAACTTTTCTAAAAATGTTTGAATTTTTAGTCCAAAAATATGAATTTTTGACGAAAATAGTTCATTTTCATCATAAAAAGACTAAATATAAATAGTTTAAATAATCATTGAAGTTCTTTTTTGATAAATTAAAAATATTAGGTACATTGTATTTTTACAAATGTATACAATCTTAGATTTTGTGGAGGACTGAAAAACTTTCATAATTTGTGGATTAGTTCTTTAATTTATAACTATTAAAGTTAATATTAATGCTAATATTACTTTAATTAACTTTTTTTAGGGATTCGCAGACTAAATGGTTTTGACCCCCCCCCCCCTTCCCCTCTACTCATCCATTCAAAAGATACGTAATTTAAAGAAAATAGTGCACGTGGACTCTCCTATTGTGACTTAATTCTCGAAAATATTATTTATAAAAGACAATTGAAACAATAAATGTTATTTTTCCTTGTATTGATTATCGTCAACGGGGGTTAGCCGGGCGCATATGCGGGGGAAATCGGCGCACCCTTAATTCTAGATTTAAAGCGCGATATCGCTTCTTCTAGTTTTTTTTTCAATTGCAGTTTTACCAGTATTGGTTGCAACTCTATATTTTTTTTCTTAAAAAAAGCACTCAAAAAAATGTCTGGTTAAAATAACCAGAATTCTGGGTAAATATGCCATTACTTTCTTTTCTGGTTAAATTAACCAGAAATTCTGATTAAAACAATCAGAATCCTGTATTATGTCGAAATAGATCATTTATAATATAGCTATCAACTCTCCTCAATAAATAGAATAAATAGAATAAAAAAATCACACCTCTCCGTTTCCAATTTCTCGAAATCAAGCAAACGGTAAATTTTACTGTTGTTAAGAATTTCATGAATTTAAACAAAAAAATCAAACAAATTAAAGCCAGCAAAGTGTTATTTAGTAAATTGTCAAGTCATGGTTTAATGCCAAAACATATCACTAATGCTACGAATAGTGTTAAGAATTTACACTTTTTTAGTTTTTCTGCGAAAAATCATGTTACCTTCATGGTTAAGATTCTTTACAACGTCCTTTATTGAATGATGAAATGAGTTATTTAAACATTTATTTAGAATTTCTTAAAAAAAACTTTGAATAATCAAAAGATGAGGTTAAAAAATAGCTCCGTTCAGCTGGCACCTCCACAACGGAAAATCAATATTTTTATATGGCATAATTTTTTCCGTTGTGGAGGTGCCAGCTGAACAGAGCTATTTTTTTAACCTCATCTTGTTATTATTCAAAGCTTTTTTTAAAGAAATGTTGATCAACTCTCCAACTTTTAAAATGGCAACATTTTTTGATAACATTTTCAAAGAAGCTTTAATAATTCCAAAAAACCAAGTTAAAAATTCTTTTAAGTTTAAAAATAAAATTACTAAAATATTGGCTCCCCGTGATCACATGATGGTGTTATTGGATGTATCATCTTTGTTTACCAACGACAGGAATAGAATTGTTGATGACTAAAACAGTTTTTCAATTTAGATTTCAATTTACACACAGGTTTAAATTAACTCATAAAATAGAAATTAATAAGTCTTTACCCTTTTTCAATGTGAAAGTTATAAAAACTATTGATGGAACTATCATTACTGACTGAGACAAAAAAGACTCTTACTCAGGTAGATACATTAATTTTCTTTCTAACCATCTAATCGAACACAAAATAGCCACTGTAAGATTTTTTTTTTATTTAATAATTATCCTACAAGATTTGTTCAAGTTCACATTAAACATAAATTAAAAACTCTTAAAGAATCTAACACATTACAATTAAATTCGTCTCTAGTTCACAATATTGATTTTAAATGTTTTGTGTCGATACCTTTCCATGGAAGTTTTTCGTTCGAAATAAAAAGAATTTAAAAAGATTTTAACATTAAAATAGTTTTCAGACTTGAATCCAAATTTGATAAATTTATAAAATTAGGTAAACATCCCTTTGATAATTTTCTGATAGTTTAAGTTTGTTTAAAATTGGTTGAAGAATAAAAAAAAAATGTTCCCGAAATAAGCTACTGCTTAAAAGTATTAGCGAAAATTAAAAAACAACGTTTCTGATAATTTTAATATCCTATTATTATTTTTTATTTGATTTCTTAATAGCTTTGTTATTATGCAAATTATAACGAAACATAAAAAATTAGAGCGCATTGAAACGCCGTATGAATATATGGAATTGATTGAAAACGCTCGTTTCCCTCCATTTACTGTGATTACGAAATGTGAAGATTTTTTGCAGGATTTTGAAAAAAGTTTCAGGGACAAAATCCGCAAACCGAAAAAATTTTCAAATTAGTAATGCTAAAGTAAAACTAAAATATCTTCCAAGAAGTTGTCCACCTCGAATTGGACTAACATCGGCTGAAACAAAAGATGTGAAAAGTCTTTTTAATTTTCTAAACGCCCCTGGAAATAAATGATTTGAAAATTAGTTTTCTCAATTTACTCAAAATAATTCTGCCGAAGACAGCAATGAAGGCAGTGATGAAAATGATGAACTATATTCCATTATATAATATCATTTTAGATTCTCTAATTTAATTTTTAATGTTTGACTCATATTTTTGTATATCACCAATGCTGTTCGTTATTATTACCTTTTTAGTAAAAAGTATTATGTTCATTATTGTATCCTTTAATTTTTATTATTGTCACGGCACTGATTGTTTTTATCACTGTAACCTGTAGAATTTCTTTAAAAAAACTTTGAATAATGACAAGATGAGGTTAAAAAAATAGCTCCGTTCAGCTGGCACCTCCACAACGGAAAATCAATATTTTTTATGTGGCATCTTTATTTCCTCGTTCTCGATACCAACCACAAAAATGAAGCAGAACTGTTGTTCTGTCTCCATTTAAAAAATTTAAATTCTCACTTAATAATTAATTTGTTTTGTTACACTTTTTTTCAGCTTAAAAAAATGAGAATTTTTTTTCTTCTTCAGAACAAATTTCTTTAAAGAATTTAAAGTCAATACAGGTAACGTTAATTCAGTATAATATTTATATAACCTCATCTATTAATCATATAGGTCCGTCCAGCTGGCACCTCTGCAACGAAAAATCACTATTTTTTATATTTTGATTTTTGAGAAAAATAAAAGAGCCCAAAAATCGGCATTACCGCCCAAAAGTATTCCATAATTAGCCCGAAATTATGCCATATAAAAAATATTGATTTTCCATTGCGGAGGTGCCAGCTGAACAGAGCTCAATTATATCACATTTTAAAGAATCTAAAATATAATAAAATCCTTGAAACTCTTTACTTTTAATGTTTAGAATGTTGAAATTTTTAACATTTTATTAATTTATTCAAATTTACGGTTTGTTTGATTTCAAAAAATTGAAAATGGAAAGGTACTTTTTTTATTCTACTACAATTTGTTGACCAGAAAAAATAGTAAGGGCATATTTAACCGGAATTTTGCTTGATTTAACCAGACATTTTTTTTAAATATGAGAAAATATTGTATGCAGAAATGTAGACGAAAGGGTGTGCCGCTTAGCCCCGGTTTACGGTAGCTAGCTGTAGAAAATTCGAAAAAAAAAAAAGAATCATGTAATTGCAAAGTGAAAATAGTGATTACGCGTTTAATGTGATGCAGACTGAGCAATATTTAGACGATTTGCAGTATTTATGTAGGTTGAGTTGAAGCCGACAAAGTTTGCGAATTTAATCTCCGGGGCAACTTAAAGTCTAGTTCGCACACGTGTTACTCGCGTGCGGAGTTGTGTTCCCACATGACGGTGATTGCACTGCTGCACGTGCTGTCTAAAGCTGCCCGTATGTTGAGATTAATCGAAAAAAGCAACCCATTGCAGGCTGGTTGAGATATATTTTTTTTTTCTTCCTGCAGACATCCGCAACGAATTTAAGCTGAAAAGAGAATGGCTTGAATTGAATGGATTTGGTTTTATATTCGATTTTAAATTCATGGAGGTGAAAGCAATTTTTATGTTGAAGTATTATTTTCTTGGATGTAAATGAAAATTTTGGTTAAATTTAAAAATTTTAGTTGATTCAACAAAATATTTGATTGAGGCAAGAATATTTGGATTGTTGTATCAACCAAATGTAATGGTTGAAACTACCAAGACATTTTTTTGGGTCAACAAAAAATTTCGCTGGCTATGTAATAACTATATTTTATGATTGAACCATCAACAATTTTGTTGATTTAACGAATTTTTTTAAGATTGTATATTTATTTATATTTTTTTTCATTTCTTTTCCCCTGTTTCATATTTTTTTACGTTTGAATTAATAGACCCCAATAAGAAAATTAAACTATTTTTGGTTGAAAATTCATTCTTTTAAATTAAAATTTAAAAAATTCTACTTCTTGGTCAAAAATTCTGCTATTTGGTTGAAACTACAACTGGTTTGTTAAAAATTCAATTTATTGGTAGAACATTGAAATATATTTTTAAAAATTCATTGCTATTTTTGTTTACATTTATTTTCTTAACTGAGAATTTAACTAGTCCATTTTGAGCTGAGAATTGTCTGTTTTTAGTTGAAAATTCAAGAATTACACTTTTGGTAAACAAATGATCTTCTTTGGTTGAAAATTCAATTGTTTATATTGTTTTTTTAATTGTTTATAGGTTGAATTAATTTCCTAAAAATTTATTTTATTGGTCGAAGATTTAACTATTGCCTTAAAAAATCGTTGTTTTTTTAGTAGAATATCAAATTTTTTTAAATACTTCTAACTAGTACATTTTTCGTTAAAAACTATTCGTTTTTAATATTTGAAAATTCATGTATTTTTATGATAATTCTTCTTTTTTGATAGAAAAATAATCTTTTTTGTATTTGACTGAAAAATGAAATATTTCGTTGACAATTATTTTTTGTTCATTAAAATTATTTTTTTTATCAGAAAGCTTAACTATTCCATTTTTAGTCGAATAATGATATTTTTAATTTAAAAACTTAACTACTGGTTGAAAATTACCTTTTTTTCGTTCAAAATTAAGTCTTTTGTTCAAAATTCAACTTTTTTATTGAAAACTTAACTGTTTTTGGTTCAGATTTTTTCTTTCGGATTAAAAATTCTATTGGCGTGATAGAAAATTACTGTTTGGTTGAAAAGGAATTTTTAAATTTAAAAGTTATAGTTTTGTTTCCGAAATTTACATTTTTTGGTTGAAAATTGGTTTATAGAGAATTTGAATTTTTGTCTTTATAATTCCAATCTTTTTTTTAAATTTAAAATTAAAATATTTCACTCTTTCTTTTAAAGTTGAAAAATCATCCCTTTTTTTGAAAATTTAACTTTTTGTTTGAAAACTTATCTTCTTTATTAATTTTTATTATTTTATTATTTATTTAATTTAATAATTTAATTTATTTAATTTATTATTAAGCATTTATCTATTTGGATTGGAAACTCAACTGTTTGAATAAAAATTCAATTGTTTTTCAATGAAATTTTCTCTTTTTTGTTATAAAATTCTACCATTTGGTTGAAAATGTAGTTATTTGGTTGTAAAATTTAACTTTTTTTGTTAAAAAAGTCATATTTTTTCCCGAAAAATTTAACTGATTGTTTTTGTTTCTTAATAGAAAGTTCGTTCTTTGGACTTAAAAATCAACTGTTTGATTACAAATTCTACTATTTAGTTGAAAATCAATTTTTTTAATTACGTCTAACTACTACATTTTTCGTGAATAAATTATTCGTTTGTATTTTTTGAAAATTCATGTATTTTGATGAAAATTCTTCTTTTTTGGTAGAAAATCAATCTTTTTTGCATTTTATTGAAAAATGAAATATTTCGTTGACAATTATTTTTTTAAGTGAAAATTATTTATTTTTTACCAGAAAATTGAACTACTAAATTTTTAGTCGAATAATGATAGTTTTAATTTAAAAACTTAACTACTGGTTCAAAATTAACTTTTTTTTCGTTCAAAATTAAGTTTTTTGTTAAAAATTCAATTTTTTAAATTGAAAATTCAACTTTTTTATTGAAAACTTAAATGTTTTGGTTCGGATTGTTCATCATTGCAATTTTTTCTTTTTGGTTTTAAAATCGACTTTTTAGTTAAAAATGTAATTATTTTGTTGTAAATTTTAACTTTTTTCTTTAAAAAATCATATTTTTTGCCGAAAAATTTGACTGATTGTTAAACATTCGTCTTTCTGGATAGAAAGTTCGTTCTTTGGACTAAAAAATATAATATTTGATTGATTTGACCTTTTTCGTATTTGATTGAAAAATAAAATATTTCGTTTGCAACTATTTTTTTTTCTGAAAATTATTTTTTTTTCTTACCAGAAAGTTTGACTACTTAATTTTTAGTCGAATAATGATAGTTTAAATTGGAAAACTTAACTGCTGGTTGAAAATTAACTTTTTTAATTCAAAATTACGTTTTTTGTTAAAAATTCAATTTTTTAAATTGAAAATTCAACTTTTTTATTGATAACTTAACTGTTTTTGGTTTGGATTTTTTCTTTCGGATTAAAAATTCTATTAGCGTGATAGAAAATTAGTGTTTGGTTGAAAATGAATTTTTAAATTAAAAAGTTATAGTTTTGTATCGGAAATTTATATTTTTGGTTTTATAGAGAATTCGCATTTTTGCTTTATAATTCCACTCTTGTTAAATTTAAAATTGAAATATTTAACTGCTTGTTTAAAAGTTGGAAATTTTACTGTTTGGATAAAAAATCAATTGTTCTTCATTGAACTTTTGTCTTTTTTTTGTTTTAAAATTCGACTATTTAGTTCAAAATGTAATTATTTTTTTTTAATTTTAACTTTTTTCTTTAAAATAGTCATATTTTTTCTGAAAAATCTGACTGATCGTTGAACATTCGTGTTTTTGGATAGAAAGTTCGTTTTCTGGACTACAAAATACACTATTTGATTAAAAATTCCACTATTTAGTTGCAAAGTCTTCTTTTTTTGGTAAGAACGTTATTTGTTGAAAATTGAACTGTCTTCTAAAATATTCGTCCTTTTGACTCGAAGATTTAACTGTTTGGTTAAAAATGCACCGGTTTTTCGATTCAAGTTTAATCTTTTTGTCTAAAAACTTCACCATTTGGCTGAAAATTCAAATATTTGGTTAAAGCATTAATTATTATGTTGAAATCGTTTTTTCTGTTTCTTAAAAATTCAAGTATTTAGTTTTAAACGTAACTGCTAGGTTAATTTTTTTTTAAATATCACCTATTTCCCCTCTTTTGAGAGCTAGCATTTTGGGTTATTAAGTCTAAGCTAGTGAAAATTCAAGCATTCTGAGAGTGGATACTTGACGGTTTACGCAGTGTTGTTTCAATGTAGATGCTAGAGTTTCGCGAAGAAAGTTGACGCGTTAATGGGAATTGGCTTTGCGACAAAGTGACACAAACAGAGTATGACAGGAGTGCAAAGTGCTGGGATTCACGTCATCGTGGCGAGCTGAGAAGCCGCTCGACCGACAAACGAGGCTTTAAACTCCCCGGGCGATCGGCTCAAGCAAGAGGGGGGGCCCTTACGCCTAGGGGTTTCTAACCCTTTCGTTTACTTTGCCCAGATAGCCAGAGTAGAAACTGCCGTACTTTTAAAGAAAGGCTCCATCTACATTTTTAATGAAAAATCAGTTTTTTTTTATATCGTTGGATTTGCAATGAAAGGACGAATTCATCTGTACAAATTGTAAATAGGAATTCTAATTAATTTCAGAGATAATTAATAGATGAGTAGAGCAAGTTCTAACTGAAGATTCCTATTTTACCGACAACTAGAAGATTCTATGGATATAGTGGTTCGTGTCCGTAATGAGTTCGTAGAAAAAAACTGGTTCGTGTCCAGTACCCCTCTTGTATCAATGTCGGTAAGGTAGGAATTTATGATGACGTCATCAAGAATGTTCTAGAAGTTTAGCACGGACATGAATCACTATAGCTGTAGAATCTTCTCGACGCCGGTAAGGAAGGAATATCTATCTACTACTAACTGGAAAACCGGAAAATCTGGAAAATAGTTGGGAATTAACCAGAAATACAAATTCGCGTCGGGCATCACCTTTTCTCGAAAATTTCTAAAAAGAATGTAGAAGGTTTTAAATCAAAATTTTTCAAGATCATAAAAGTTTTGAAAAACAATTTATTAAAAAATTTCATTACTATTAATATTAAATTAAAATAATGTTATACAAAAAAGTTAATTTTAAACCAAAAAATGTAATTTGACACCAAATAGATCTATTTTATATAAAAAACACGAATATTAAACGAAATAGATTCATTTCAATAACAAAGTTGAATTTTGAACCAAACAATTGAAATTTTCATTTCGAAAATATAAATTTTCAACAAACTGATCGACAATATTTGAAACCAAATCATTGAATTTTGTCGGGAAAAAATTAATTTTCAACTTAGAACATTTTTTTTACAAAAAAGACGACTTTTTAACAAAATACGTGGATTTTGAACGAAAAAAGATCCAGTCACAAAAAAAATAGAATATCATAGTCAAAAAAAATAAAATTTTCAACAAAATAGTTCAATTTTCAAGCAAATGATTGCATTTTTAACAGACTGCATAAAAATGCAGTTTTTTAATTTATACCACAAAAAAAAAAGATAAAAAAAAACATTAAAAATCTTCCCAGAAATCTTAAGAAAACTTTTTTATTCTTTTCAATTCTTTAAAAATTTTAAGAAGCTTCTAACATTATTTTTAAATTTTCCACAATCTATATTTTGTTTCGGATTTTAAAAAATCTTTTCAAGTCTAAAATTATTTTTGATTCTTCTTGAAATTTCTAAATTAATAAAATAAAATTAATAAAATAATAATAAAATTAATAGCAAATAAAAAAT
>JAAAKG020063695.1:0-17703 GCA_010014905.2 Druon quercuslanigerum | reverse complement strand
GGGACATAAGAAGCCATAGAAACACGAGAGCCTGCATGAAAAAATGCATGGACGTTAAAGAAGCTAAAGAAGTATGCTAGGACAGAAAAGTATGGCGGAAAATAGTTAACAAGAAGAGTGTCAGTGGAGTGAATGACGCCTGAAACAAAGACCTTGGATACTAATGGACCCAAGTGGGGAACCTGACATGACGACTTTGCGAGGATCTTCACTTGGGGTAATTGCTAGAGCGATTGATCAGCAACTTGGGTCGGAGCAGTGTTGCGGAGTGAACGTGTTATTTATATAAATAACACGAGAATTCCAGATCAATATAAAAATTTTATAACCCCTTCCTCACACGAGTCCCCTCCCCTCCGAGTGAGTCACGCCTACCCCGAGAGGGAAACGGCTTAATGGTGTAATAATAATAATAATAATAAAACGTATATCCCATTGGTTCTGTAGGCGATAAATGGTTTACCTCAATCAAAAAAAAATGTTTAGTACTAACAATGTTTTTTCTCAGTGTGGGTATTTTCACTTCAACCATCACCTGACTTCACTACTTCACTTTGTTAAAAACTGAGGGGGAAACAATGGACCAAATGCATGGAACGAAACTTTATTTTTGTAATATCTTTGTAATTAATGATAATTATTATCATTTTATTATTTCATTAAATAGTAATTAAAAAATAAAAACTATTTTTCAAATACACTTATACAGCAAAAGTTAGCTTTTACGAAGATATTAGCAAAATAGGGCAAAATTGAACTGAATCCCATGCGTTTGGTCCTTTGCTTTACCCTCAGCAATCTACAAAGTGAAGTTTGCTGGTCATTGAAGTGTAAAAACCTAATAAGGATTTCGGCCCGGGAATACAAAACCCTAACAAATCAAAAAAAATTCTCAAAGAAATGTCAAAACAGATTTTTTCATACTAAGTAGAATGTAACGTTAAAAACGACGTCAAAAATGGCGAGAAAACCGACTTTAAAAACTAGGTAAAAACGACATCATACATGGTGTCAAAAAATAGGGATAGTTTTTTAATTTAACAAATCTTTTCGCTGCCCGGGCACATCCTCGTCGCTTCGCTTCGCCCGCAAGTATGAGCGCTTCTAGGGCTCGGACTTTGTAAGTTTCTCACATTCGTGCATTCTCATATTCTCACTCGGTCTTTGAGTTTCTCCCACATTCGTGCACAGACCTTTCAAAATTAAAAATTAACGAATTGGCAACTGTAATTTTGCGACTGAGAACTCTTTTTTGTTAAGGCTCTTTCGGCTTTAGCGAATACATTTTAATAACGTATCTCGTGCTTCGCACTCGATTTTGCCCACAATGTCCAATTTTCTACATTATGCTCAACATTTTTAAATCAAATATAATACATTTTGTAATCATCTCTGCCTAGGATTGCGTATTCAGATATTGAGAACTAAAGCACAAATGGTATCTATCATGATTACTTTAATATTTTTTTCTTATTTTGCGTTAAATTTTATTCTTAGCTGCGTTGGACCACTTATCATTTCAATAAATTTATATCACTACAATTCATAATATGCATGGAAATTGAAACATTATTATTCTTATTGCCTTGTTTTTATTTTATTTTTTTTAATCTTGTTTTTTACGAATAAATGAAAAACTACGTTTCCTATCAAAAAACTGTTCGTAAAAAATTTGTAAATCTTTTTTGGTTGAATAAATTTTGTCTCACTTATTCTCGTATCTTGTATCGTTGTAAAAAATCTAATTTTTTATTTTCAATGTTGTTTTTCTAAAATAAAACCAAAACTACTTATTCCACAAAAAAGTAATTCCTGAAAAAGTTGCTTTGATTTTTTGTTTGCAAAATTTAAAAATTTGTTTAGAAACTCCTATAGGGACTTGAAAAAGTAACATTTTTCTTTTTTTGACTTTTATCCAGTTTACGTTTTGTTTGGCTTCAAATTCTAATTTTCGTTTGGTTTTTTGGATTTTGAAAATGCTATAACTTTGATAATTTTTATTTGATCAAAAAAGTAATAGAAATCAATTTTTCGTATTTTGGTTTACCGTGTTTACAGGCTACAACGACAACAACGACAACGACGGCAGATAAACCCCGACGTAAAAACTATTTTTTCTGACCCAGGGACCTACAAAACGTCGACATTTGATGGAATCCGTGAAAATAATTTTTCACATAAAACCATTACCTTCTCATTAGGGTAAGAATGTAATAATTATTTATTGTGTGTGCGATCAAAATTTGGATTTTCGATTTTTGTAATCAAAATTAACAAAATTGTTTAGACAATCTTTTAGGGCCTTAAAAAAGTTACGTTAAAGAGAAGAGGAGTTCTAGTGATTTATATATTTATTAAAACGATTTTTATAGTAAAAATTTTCTCATTCTCATAATTCATAATTGATGCAAGAACGGAAAAGACTCCTTGATTCGAAAGAAATTGATTGACCTATAATATTAATACATTTTATGGAAGATAAGGGAAGTTATGGTAATAAATAACATTCGAAACGCAGTTTTTTATATTGAGACTTTTTCACGAACATAATTCAAAATTGATGCAAGAACGGAATAGACACTTTAAAACTTTAAAAACACTTTATTGAAGAGTTAGGAAGTTTTGCTCATTTATAATATTTGAAACATCTCTTTTGAAGTGAAATATACTGTTTTAATCGAAATAATTCAATGTTGATGCATGAATAGAAAAGAATTTTTTATCATAAATTTTCAAATAAAATAAACTGGACAATTTAAAAAAAAAATTATAAAGTTGAGAAACTTATAGGGTGCGACGAGACTTCCCCCTTCTATTTTCCAGCTCAAAAAATTACCATTTCAAATATAAAATTTGATTGTTCTGATTTTTCTCTGTATTTAAAATATTGTATTATTTTTTAATTTTGTATGTTTTGTAAGTTCATATTGTTAAATTGATCAAAATGAAAACTTTAGTTTGGCTAATATGTAAAAAATCACTAATGCTTTCTCTATGAGGAAGCAAATACATTTGCTATAGAAAGAAAAGTGCTCATGAAATGAGCATCATATATTATCACGAATACAAATAAAGTGGAAACACTCGAGATTGAATTCATAGCTAGTTTTTCATTATTTTCAGGGGAAATCAAAATTTAATCAGGGACAAATTAGGGCATTTGTAAAATAATAAAGTTTTGCCGTGAACCTGATATAATATTCTTAATAGTCATTTATTACATTCTCATCAGAGAAGGTATTAGATTTGTGTAAAATTTTAGCCCCCCCCTCCCCCAAGTTTTTGTCAAATATCCACGTTTTGAGACCCCCTGAATCGGAAAAACAGGTGTTTACGAATGTGTCTGGCTGTATGTATGTCGGTAGGTCTGTCTGTGAGAACGATTACTTTGGAAAAAATTAATCTATTAGATATTCCTTTGGTATACTCTTTTAGTGTCCTAAACTAAAGGGCAAGTTCATTAGACAACCATTTTGAATACAAATTTAAAAAGTGAGCACTTTTTGGATATTTTTGAGACCACTTTTTTCAAAATTCTAAAATTCTCTGTACTATTATTCATAGTATTCAAAAAGACGAACAATTTGCACTAATAACTTTTTTCACAAAACCAAAAATTACCAAACCTATAGTATTTACAAAATTTCAAAAAACACATGAAAAGGAACATTTTAAACCAAATAACGCATGATATAAAAAAAGGCAAGAGAATAAACACGGTGATTTTTGAATTCCCTACAAGATTATAATACAACTTTTTGACTTTTCTTGAAAAAAAGAAAATTAAAATTTTCACAGCATAAAAAATAATAGAAAATCCAAAAATTACATTATTTCAATAACAAAAGTTTTTTTTAAGAATGCGCGTTGCGCATGCAATTGAGGGACAGATTCGAGTGCGAAGCATGAAATGCGTGATGAGAATGTGTTCGTTAAAGCCGAAGGAGCTTTAACAAAAGAGAATTCACAGTCACCAAATTAATGCTGTCGATTCTTTGACCTTCAGTTTTAAAAAGTCGGTGCACAAGTGTGGGGAGTATACAAAGACCGAGCACGTAGCGTGAGGTAAATACATTATCGAGCGCCAAGCGTGAGAACCAACAACCGCGCGCCCGAGCGACCGCCATCGGGCAGATTTTTTTCTTGTATTTATATTTTTTTGTAGTTGCTTTCTCCTGAAGATTTTCTTTTTATTTGTAAGTTTTATTAATCGTTTGAAAACTTGATTTATAATTTCATAATCTTTTATTTTTTATAATTTATTTAATTTAATTAAAATCTAACTGATTTGTTGAAAATTCTACTATTTCGTAGAAAATTGACTTTTCAAAATTTATATTTTGTTGAAAAGTCAACTAAAATCTTTTTTGGATAAACATTCAACAATTTTTTGAAAATTAATCTTTTTAATTTAAAAGTTTGTCTATTAGGAGTAATTTTATCATTATTTGATAAAAATGCAACTGTTCGATTAAAAATTCAACAACTTTCTTAAAAAGGCGTTCTTTTTGGTTAAAAATTCAACTGTTTTACTGAAAATTCATCTTTTTGAGTTCAAAATTCAAGTATCTTCGTAGAAAATTTACTTCTTCTTCAAGACGCATATTTTGATAGAATATATTTTATTAGACCTTTCTTTGATAAAAATGCAACTGTTTGATTAAAAAATAAACTTATTTACTTTAGCATTCAACTATCTTGTTTCAAAATTTGATTTGCGCCACTTCTTTCAGAAACCATTTTTTTGTTTGAAATTCATATTTTGAGTTAAAAATTAATCTCATTGGTTGAAAGTTTAACTATTTTGTTGAAAAATGATCTTTTTTTAATCGAAAACTCAATTGCATTCAATTCTTCATTTTTCAACCATTTTTTTTTTAAGTACAGGTAATGTATTTTGAATTAACTAATTGCAATATTGTGTATATCATGTAAGAAACATTTTGTGAAATTTTGAGTTTCTCGGCACTCGATCAATAGAAATCAAAAAATCAAATTGTTTTCGTTATTTTATGAGTTTCTCCAGGTAACCCTGTCGAGTTTTTTTTACTGATTTCTCAAGTTTGGTAACACTAGAAAGCGAAAAAACGAGATTTTCGGTTAAAAAATCAGTCAAATTGTTATTGTAAAATAAAAAATAAAAATAAATTTAAAAAAATAATAATTTGACAGGGTTACCTGGGGAAACTCGTAAAATAACAAAAATAATTTGATTTTTTGACTTCAGACGATCGAGTGCCGGGAAACAACCTCCACCGCAAAACATATTTTTTTTCTAGACAATATTGTAATTAGTTCATTTAAAATACATTACTTTAAAATACATTACATTATTAAAACTGCATATTAAATAACCAAGATATTTAAAAGCCTCTTCTATTCTCCGAAATCCTACGAAATCTCTTAATTGTTATGAAATTATTGACAATGCATAGAAATATCATAAAATGTTCATAATTTCTACATCTATTACAATCCGTTAAACGTCACCTAAAATCACCCTATAAAATTCCGTTGAAATCTTTCATTTTCTGAAGTTCCTGCTCAAGTTAAAAAATTATTATCCACTCAAATATATTGTTTTCAAAAGGGAATAAGACAAAAAAAAATTTTTCATATGGCAGCATAAAATTATATTGCTGAAAACAAAAAATTCAAATGATTGTATATATTTTCGCAAAAAATGGTCCTAAATGCATCAGGAAGATTATTGCAAGAAGAAACAACAGTAACAAAATTCTGGAGTTTTTGAGTAAATTCACATTAAATATTTTCAGATAAAAAAAGTTTTCACCATTCATTAATAATTGAATTTTTTAGTTTTTAAATTAAACAAATTTTAATTTAGCCACTACAAAACCTTTTAAATCCAATGCAATTTTTCATCAATCCCATGAGTTTTATTTTCATCTCTGGAAAGCCATTTAAATCTTTGAAATAATATTGAATCCCTTAACGAACTCTTGTGCAAGCCAGCACTCTTATCTATCACTTTATTCTATAAAAACAATTTACAGAATTATTATAATCATTTTGTGAACAAAATATTAATAATCATCATTTTTCATAAGTTGACATAATGGGCGCCGGCAGCAGGGTGCAAGGGGGTGGACTTGCACCCGCTGCTATAAAAGAAAATACATTGACAAAATTACATTTTTTAATTTTATCGATTTTTTTAGCGAAATATATTCAATTTATTCAAAGTCTGGTCTTACGCGCTAACATCTGTATGTGTTTATCAAAGAAACTGTTTAAAGTTCATATTTTTGGTTGTAAAGTAAACAATTTTTATGCACAATTTAACTTCTTGATAGAAAAGTAACCTTTTTTGCCGAAAAGTCATATTTTAGGGTTGAAAATTCAACTGAACAAAATTCCACATTTTGTTGAAAATTGATGTATTTTTTTTAATATGTCTTCTTTGGGAAAACATTGATTTTCTTGGTCAAAAATTCATCTTTTTAGTAGAATTTTTAACTATTTGGTTAAAAATTAATATTTTTTAGTGAACATTCAATTACTTAGTTAACAAGTTAATTTTTTGTTGAAAATTTTTCCCATATAGAATGAAAAACCAACTAATTCGTAGAAAATTAATGTATGTTGTAAAGAAAACTCATCTTTCTGTAAGAAAATAATCTTATTTTTTCAAAAACCACCTTTTCGGTTGACGATTCAACTTGTTTGTTAAAAATGTATATTTTTCGATCAATTTGACTGAATGAAAATGCATCTTTCAGTGCAAAAGTCATTTTTTATGGTAGAAAAGTTATATTCCTTGGTTAAAAATGAACTGTCCCTTTTCCAGCTCTCAAAATCCCCATAGATAATCATAAGTTTTCTCCTCATCCTCCTCCTTCTCATCCTCCTCCTTATGTCCCTTTTCCAACTTTTTAAGCACCCAGGCATAATCGAAAGTATTCTCATCAACCGGTGCCCCTTTTCCAGATCTCCAGACCCTCAGATATAATCATAAGTAGGAAGCGTTGCAGTTTATCGTTCAACCAGCGTAAGACGCAGCTCATTACTCCCAACTGAGGTGAACTTTCCCGTGAATATAGGCCTATAAGGTGCTGCCCCCACGGAGTCAGCCAGAGATATCTGCAATTTACCACGGAAAGTTTACCCCAGTTTGGAGTAGCCACCTAGCGTCTACCCACCTGGACCGAATGCCGGCAACATTTCTTAACCTCAGTTTTTTATAAGGAACCGAATTAACATAAAAACCTAATTGATATTAAATTAAATAGGTAAATATGGAAATATCTAAAAATGAATTATATAAATTTTAAAAGTAAGTTGAACGGTCAAGTTCGAATGTCACTCGGGTGGAGTAACAGTGGGTTAAGTATGAATGCCGATGAAAGGCCACTTGATGACCCCAAAAAAGAATATGAGAAGAAGTCCGCAAGTGGATGTGGGACAAAAACGGTACGCTGGTCTGCGATGGAGTTTCACTGTGTTAAATTAACCGATTGCCGACAAATCGATTGAAACGATCAGATAATGCTCCGAGGAATGTAGCGCGTTGCGATGCGGTCTCCGTGAAAGTTCCACGAAGGGGGAAGGAGGAGCATTGCCAATTTCAAACTTAATAATATTAACCCGCATCACTTTTTTCATCATTTCTTACATTATCGTAACTATGATTATTATTTTTACTATGATCAATATTTATCAGCTACCAGAACACAACTGTTTTCCATTGACTACATGAAATCGACAAGCTAGTTTTTTCAAGGAAACTGGATACGAAAAATCTTTTTTCACATTCCCCTGCATTTCTAATTTTTTCCATTGCCTATTTTTCTTATTTTCAATTTCAATACATGACCTTTAAAAATACTGAGGGCGAAAAAACTTTTAAAAATCCGGTCCAAAGAAGGTTGATTACTTCGCATTATACCGAATTAAACTGGATTACCTCTATATACAGAATTACCCTGGATTACATAAAATTATGGTGCTTTATTTTACCTAACATAGACTTACGCAAATTTAAAAAAAAAGAATTACTTTTTAACAATATGGATGAACTTTTAACCAAGAAGGATAATTTTCTACCGTAAAAGACAAATTTTCAACAAAATACATCAATTTTCAATAAAGTAGTTGAATTTTCAAATAAAATGATCAATTTGCCACTAAAAATTGAATGGTTAAGTTTTCCGTTAAAAGATTAATTTCCAACGAACAAAGAAAACAAATTTTCAACAACAGAGTTAAATTTTCATCCAAAGAAATGAATTTTGAAAGTAAATAATAAATCTTCAGCCAAGAAAACAACTTTAAATAAAATTGTTTAATTTACTATAAAGTAGATTAATTTTTAACCGAAGGAGATGAATTCTAAACAAAAAATACAATAGTAGATTTTTCAACCAAAAAAGGATTTTAATTTTAAATAAAAAACATTTGAATTTAACCGAAAAAAGTCAAATTTTCAAAGAAATTGTTGAATCCTCAACCGAAAACACAAATTTAGAACAAAATAGTTGACTTTTCAACCGAAAAGGATACTTTTTACTAAAATTTTGTATTTTTCCAACAGGGTAATTTAATTTTTAACCAAATAGTTACATTTTCTACCAAAAGCATGAAATTTAAGCCAAGAAGATTAATTTTCCACGAAAAAACAAATTTTTAATAAAATACATGAATTTTATCAAAATAAATATGATAAATTTGCAATTAAATATATTAATTTATAACAAACAAAAAACGATCTTCAACAATGCAATTAAATATTTTAGGAAGTGGATTGACGTTACACAAAAAATATTTAAACATTTAAAAAGTATCTGACTTACCTATGTAAATGACTCCAAATTACCTGGATTTCTATAAATTAGAAGGAAATTACTTGGATTACCTAACTTACTTCGAATTTACTAGATTATAAGTGGGTTACATCAGATTATAACTGGATTACTGCAGTTTATAACTGGATTACCGCTGAGTACAAATGGATTACTCTAAACTACAAGGATGCATGATAGTATTTTGTTAAAGACAAAAAAAATATTCATGATTTTGAAAACGATTTTAAACATAAAAAAATTATTTATTCGAAACCAACATGTTATGAGCCTATAACGCCTCCTGAAAAGTGAGCCTTAGATAGCCCTTTACCGAAAGCTGTCAGCTGCTGACAGATTATTAGTTCCAAATGTTTCCAAAAAATTTCTAAAGTTTCCAACTTCCGCAAATAGCCACTGAATAAGGCACAATGTATTCTTGAAGCATACTGTTATTTTTCGATTCCTTTGGAATTTAACCGAGAGGCCTATGAAAAAGCCACCGAATGTGTCCTCGGGTTGCGGATAGAGGGTCTCTGTGTGGAGAATTTCTGCTGAATATGGTTACAATATAATTAATCAGCATTCCCGGAAAATTGTCCAATGATGGCGAGGTGTCTTAAACGATGTCTCTGGGATACCGGGTGAACTCTCAGAGTATGTAACCTTTTCCTTGCATGCGGAGTTCTAGACTGATTGAGGGACCCTTTCCCTAGCTGCTCGTGGGAACAATAATGACACCACACAACCACCTCCTGAAAGATGATAAATATTTCAGGAGGAGGAACACTGCCATCCAAACAAGAAAAGTCGTAACTAAATTCTGGAAGTTTCCCCTGTCATCCCAATTTCGGTTAGGTTGATAGGGGACTCATCCACAATGTAGGTACTGATTTTCTTGTTTAGACGGCAGAACATTGACATACAGGTTCCTCCTAATCTCAAAGATCTGTGCTATAATTCATGCCTCTCTTCGTGAGGACATCTCAGAAGAGACCGAGCTATGGACCATCAATTGTTTAGTTAGTTAGGCTTAAACAGTTGATGGATCACAAACCAAAAGTGGCTTGCATTAACTGAACAAGAATATTGGATGGGCAAGACAGAATGAGTTCCGATTTCAGTTTTCAATTGACTACATAGCATCTGGTAGACCGTTTACGGAAAGGGTTCGAAAGTTCGCCCAAGAACTGAGGATCTTCTCAGATCATTCTTCAGATCTTCACAGACGCCAAAGCTGCTGACAGTCAAGCAGCATATTGTTGACAAAATACGATTGTTATCTGACGCAAGGAGGAGAATACAGAAGAGGGAGAGATGAATCACAAAGAATTAACAGTTTCTGCTGACCCATCGCGCCTCTTCAGCGATCACCCTGTTTATACAAGATCCCGAAAACACTGGTGTTAAAAGTAGATACTTATAATTTAATCCGCTTCAAGGTATTTTATGACAAACTTAGAACATCTGAGGAAGTATGTCTATCAATTACTGGCGAAGAGGTGAAAAGAACAATAGGGGGTACGAATAACATTTCTTCTGCAGGACCAGATGGTATCAAGAACTTTTGGTTGAAGATGTTTACTTCTACACACCAACATCTCGCCCGCATATTTACCTCATATTTAAAGTCGGAAACGCCCATTCAGTAGTGGCAGGTGTTAGGACGCACTATACTCCTACCGAAAAAGGGCAACTTGTCTAACCCATAGAATTAACCAATAACTTCTTTGACCACAATGTATATGATCTTTACAGCTGTCATAAACAACAGGATTGTTCAAAGAATTGAGCCTACTTGAGAGAGACTTGCGTACAACGTGGTGCGAATACAGTTGTAGTAGACTGCCCAGAGAACTTGTTAATTGACAGTTGCGCCCGCAAATACGCAGCAACCCATCAGCGCGACCTGTCAATGGCCTGGACTGTCTACCAGAAAGCTTTTGAATTCAAACTGTCATTGACTTATCATCGGTCTGTTGAAAAGCTTGAAGGTTTATGTATCCACATATAGTGAGATGTATAGAGAGATTGTTACCTCTTTGGAAAATTAGATTTACTATCTCATCTGGAAATTATTGCGTTAAAACGAACAACGTCACCTATCAGATGAACGTCTTTCAGGACGATACCATGAGCCCTCTGCTTTTTTGTATCACACTTTTGCCTCTATCTCTCGCACTACGAAATTCTTTGGGATGCCTATGTAGCGACGCTAATCATTGCGAGCATAAAGTCACTTATGTATTTTATATGAATGACCTGAAGATTTATTCTTTCTAGTTAAAGCCAACTTAATAGTGCTTTAAAAATCCTCGCGGGATACCCAGGAGAGATTCCCGGGAAACCTGTGCTTGTGAATATAAGTGTTATTAGACATCTTAACATTGTAAAGACCTATACATACCTGGGCGTGCCTCAAAACCGCATTCAGGACATAAAATCAGTGAAGGCGTCTCTCCGAAGCAGAGACAAGCATCTTCTTTCACAAATTTGGTCTTCAAATCTGTCGGCACTGAACAAAGTATCTGCGAATAACATGCTTGCCGTCCCGGTTCTACTCTACTCGTTTGGGGTAGTTCAATAGATGAAGAACGAGCTTACGGCCCTTGATATCGCCACAGGTAAGATTATGCACAACACTTGGTCTGCTCCGCGATCATACATCTCACGCCGTCAAGGCGGACGCGGACTTCTGAATCTGCAGTGTCTTCATAACAGAATTGTTTTAAGTACAGCTTAGATCATTGCAAATGGCAGAGATCCTCTGCTAAAAATGGCCAGGAACCACGAGATGATTGGCAAAGGAGCGTTCCTTCACAAAGCCTCGGAATTAGGCGGCCGAGACCCTAACCCTGAATTTAAACATCAGATGTGAGGAAATTGCATTACTCCATCTAGATACCTTAATTTTTAAAGCCAAAGTTAAGAAAGCAGAGGTTAAAAAATTCCGCCAACACCTACTCGACAAGAAAATACACGGAAATTTTGACAGGAATGTAGAAAACTGTCCTTCTCAAAAAATTTCGAGAAACAAACTATATTCGTGATCAAATTCTTGACTCCGGCCAACCATAATATCACTATTAAGGAGAAGGAAAAGTAGGAACAGTACCATGACAACGACTGTACTAAAAATATTCGGTTAACGTAATTACCCTGAAAGCCATACGCGCGTACCGAAAATATGCCAAGGCACTTGTGAGATGCATGCAGGAAGCTATTATCCTTGGGTCATCGTGTCCTGTGACCATCCATCTCACGGTCGTGAGATGTGGCCATAAGCGTCATTTACCACGGTTCTACTGGGAGCCAGTGTAATTTTTATAGGGCATTGTGACTCATTTTTCAGTCTGCCCTAGAGTCTCATAAAATGCGGATTGCGAATGCTGTATCGTACATCACTCGTATGGGTAGACATTGCCAACGGTCATGGTTTTTCAACTCATCCTGCAAACATTTATCTCCCTGTAAAGACATGTCCAACACTACGAGTGATGTAATATACTATTATTTAACCAATTTTATTTTTACCCAATTTTTTTATATCACCGTAAATGGATTTTGAATAGCCTAAGCATATAAAATTGTTGCTAAATAAATTCTTTAATGGAAGAAATAATTAAAAGATCGTTTGAAATTGTCTTTTGTATACTTCATAAAAAAGTTTTAGATCTCTATTTTGAATATATTTTATTATCAGAGAAGAAATTTATAATAGCGTTGACATCTTTTCAAACTGAAAATATTGTAAAAATAATTATTTTCTTTTGAGTCATTGAATATTCTTATCGAAATATATTGACTTTTTAACCCGAAACTATACATTTTCAAAAATAAAATTGAGGTTGTAACCAAATAGTTGAATTATCAACTTATGAAAATTTAAACCAAATGATCGCATTTTTAACAGTGAATGAAACATCAACCAAGTGCAGTTGTATTTTTGACACAATAGTTAAATTTTCAAGCAATAAAGATACATTTTTAAAAGCCAGTTTAATTTTTAAGCAGAACAGTTGAACTTTCAACAAAATACTTAATTTTTCAACCAAATCGTTTAATTTTTTATTTAGAAAGATGAATTCTTAACGGAAAATGTTATAGTTTCGCTTCTAATGAAAAAAAGAATCAATTTCTCCCAAAAAACATGAAATGTCAACAAAACACATGATTTTTCAAACAAATAGTGAAGTTTTGAACCGAAGAAGATAAGTTTTCGACCAAAAATAAAAAAGTTACATATTCCGTAACAAATTAATGTTCAACAAAAAAACGATTTTTTAACAAAATAGTCAAATTTATACCCACAGAGATGAACTTTTAACTAAAATTATGAATTTTCCAATCAAAAAGGCGATTTTCCTACAAATAAAGATTTTTCAGTTCAGAAAGAAAAAAATTTCATCCAAATGGTTGAACTCTTAAGATCAAGACAATTTTGCTATAAAACTATTTTATTTTTAACAAAAAAAGAGGACATTTCAAACCAAAAAATTATTTTTCTACGAAAAAAGAAGAAATTTCCACTAAAAATGAAAAAGTTACATTTTGAGATCCAAAGATTGGTTTGAAAATTTTATTTTTAATAAATTAGTTAAATTTTCAACCAAAGAGATGGACCAAAAATAAAAATCTTAAGTAACAAAAATTAATTTTTAATAAAATAGCTAAACTTTCAAGCAAGGAGATGAATGTTCAACTAATATAAAATACTATATCTGAAACTGAAATATTTAAATTTTCAGTTAAAAAAAATAATTTAGAACCAAAGAGATGAATTTTTAAATAAAATGATAAATTAAGAGAAAACAATTTTTGTAACAAAGTAGTTCAACCTTCAACTAAGTAGTTCAATTTAAAACCAAAAAATATTAATTTTCAACGAATAATATAAGAGTAGCGATTTTAGATAAAAAGATTTTAATTTTAAATCTAAAACTGTTAAGTTTAACCGAAAAAGACGATTTTCATAAAAAAAAAACATTTGAATACTCAGCCAAAGAAGAATTCTGAAAAATATAGTTGAATTTTCAACAACAAAATATGAATTTTCAACAAAAGTTTAATTTTCTGTTAAAGAAATTGGATTTTTAACCAAAACCCAAAAATTTTAATTAATTTGTTAATTTTTTAACCAAATAATAATTTTAATTATAAATATAACTCTCGGGAGGAGTAAACTAAAAAAATAGAAATAGAAATACAAGGGAAATAAATATTACTGGCCAGAATATTATATCAGGATAGCCGCAAAACTCTGTTTTTAAAATTCGCAAATTTAAATGAAAATTCCAAAACAAAATTTGAAATTGAATAATCTGAACATTTTCAATTAGAAGCTATTTTAATTAAACGCGTTATAATTTAGAATGATTGGATTATTAATATTTCGCAACTTGTGTGTTTCAGTTTTAAAAATCTAAGTAAATACCGTACGTTGTTAGAAAATCGAAGTCACATTCAACTGTTTAAAATGTTTCTCACAGCCCGATTTCACTTTTGCGGACTAAATTTTCAGCAATAATTCTTCAGAAATTTACGAGGCTCGAGATGAATTTTATTATATCTCAAGTGAAGGTAAGAAACGAACTTATTGTTAGTATTCATGTAGCGCTCAGCAAACTTGGGGAAGAAAGGAGTGGGCAAAATTGGATAAAAAAATAAAAAATTATGCCCCTCCGACTCCTGGGATTTGATGGCTGATTACTTTTCTCCCAGAATTGTCCTGTTAGTTCAACTAAATTGCTATTGCCGGCGTATCCGCTTTTGCTTTCACCATTCCCGCGATGATAATCACCGGGATAGGCTGAACCGAACAAAGCGAGAGGAGGATTTAGCGGGAATGAAATTCTGATTGTGATTCCGCGATGCGAATTTTGTTATCACTCATAATGATGCGTAATGCACTTCTCCCAGAGAGATTTACAATCCACTTCACGAAACGTTTAATGCAGATAAATGCAGAGCTAAGGAGGAAAACAATTTTAATTACAAGTGTTTCATCGTATTATTTAAATTGAAATAACTATTTTAACCAAAACTTAAACTTACTTAAGAATATAAGTTTTGATCATAAAATGAAAGAATCACATTTTCAGTTAAAATAATTACTTTTCAATTTACAGAAAGGGAATTTTAAAAAACTTTGTTCAACCAGAGTGATGAATCTTCGATAAAAAAATGAATTCTTCATAAAAAGTGTAATAGTTAATATTTCCTAAAATTAATATTTTAATTTTCAATGAAAAATATTTCAATCAAACCAAAAAATACGAATTTTTGACAATAAAATGTAATTTTATACTCCAAAAATATGCATTTTCTACACACAAAAAAAAGAAATTTTCAATTTAAATAAGACGAAAAGTTAATTTTTTCGTATGAAAATTATCAATTTTCTAATAAAAATGAAATAGCTATATTTGCGTTAAAAAAAGGAATTTTCAAAAAAAAATTTGTACAAAACTGCTAAATTCTTAAATAATACGAATTTTTAACAAAAAAGTTGAACTTACAACCCCAAACTATACATTTTCTGCCGAAAATAATTGAATTTTCAACAAAAAAAACACAAAAAGTGAATTTTTAACAGAAAAAGATCAATTTTGTTAAAAAAAATAGAATAGCTCCATTTTCAGCAAAAAATTTGTAACAAAATAGTTTAGTTTTTGAGGACCAAATTAATTCTTAACTATTCCAATCAATTTGGAAAAAAATAATCTCTTTGCTGAAAAATCTTCTTCCATGGGCTAAGCATTAATTTTTTAACTTAAAATGTAACATTTCTTGGTAACATTTGTTAGAAAGCTGAACTCCTTTGTTAAAAATTATTTTGTTTAATTTATAATTTTAGTTTCAAATTCATTATTTAGTAGAAAATTCGCTTTTTTGGTAGAAAATTAATCTTTCTTACAGAAAATTGGACTCGGTCTTTGTTTTTACCCCATATTTGCACGCAGGTCTTTTAAAATTAAAGATCAAAAAATCGATAACTGTAATTTGGTGATTGTGAATTCTCTTTTTTTAAAGCTCTTTTGGCTTTAACGAACACATTCCCATCAAGAAACTCGTGCTTCGCACTAGATTTTGTCCACAACGCGACATTTTCTACTACTATTAAACATTTTATTGAAACTTGTGTCGTTTTACAATAAATTTCATTTGCTTATTTTCAATGTTATTAAGTACGATTCAAACTAAAAATGTGACCCTAGCGTAAGGTGATTCTAAGCAAAATTGTAGAAAGGTAATTTTTTATTTTTAATATATTTTTATAACAAGACTTGATAACAAATTTTTAGATATTTTTTCGTTGAGCAACTCTGATCTTTTCTTTCTTTTCCTATCATGCGTCGTTTTTCCAAAAATTTAATTTTTTCTTTTTTCAATAATATTTTTTACGAGTTAAAGAAAATATAATCGTTCCATCTAAAAATAATTGATAACGAATTTTTGGATAATTTTTGGGTGAAAAACTTTTGTCTTTTAATTTTTTTTCGTACCCTGTGTCGTTTTTCTATAAATTTATTATTTTTATTTGTAATACTCTTTTTTACGAAAAAACAACAACGTATCCCATAAGAAAGAGATTAATAACAGATGTGTAGATATTTCTTACGTGTCCAATTTTTGTTATTCATTTTTTTCCATACCTTGCAGCATTAGGCGGCAAAATGGAATTTTTGATTTTTAATTATTTTTTTATCACATCAAAAAAAGAACGTTTTATTTTTCGAATAATTCAAAAAGTTGTTGAGTTAAAGACACTGAATGAGTGTACCAAAGGCCAATCTAATTGATTTTTTTCCAAATTTATCGTGTTTACAGACAGACATACATGCATATAGGTAGGCAACTTTTGCTATTATAAAGTAATTTTAAATCAGCAAAATGAAGCGCAAATTTTAATTGTTTTAAATCTGTTAGGTTATCACATAACAATTAAGCGATTACATATTAATTTGGAACCAAGTCGAGTAAGTTTAAGATATATTTAAAAGTTATGAAAAGATTACAAAAAGATTAAAAAGTTGAAAATATTTCAAAACACATAAAACAAAATGTATATTTTTGAGGATTTCGAACACAAAATTTAGAAACTTTTTAAGCATTTCTCAAAGTTTCAAAACAATACATTTTTTAATTCCTATAAAAACTAAAAACGAATTTTTAATTAGATTCCTGGAAAATTGTTTTATAATTTTTTAAACAAATATTTAATAGAATATTTAAAAAGATTTCAAAGCAAATTTTGATGTATAAATTAATGCTTCTGACTTAAAATTGCTTTAAGTTACACTACCGTCGGAAATTATAAGATCGATTAACGCAAGCATTATTAAAAATCACTGCTGGCTTTGAACCACGATAACTCAACGAAAAAAAATTATAGGGCATTTAAAAAAAAAGCAGTTAAAAGCCTATGAAATTCCACAACTAGTAATGTTTTTATGAAATTTTGTACATCGAATTCAACTTTTAGCATGACCTAGGAAAACTGTTGCAAAAATCTGAAAATTATACGACATAGAGCCTAAAATTTTATCTTTAATTTAAGCTAAAGAAACTTGAAAAATATTTATCGGTTCTTGAGATACGATTAAAAATGTTCAATCGTATCTGAGTTCTCGGCCGGTCTGCTGCTCGCTTCCTTCGTTGAGGCTCTACCGAATAGGCCACACACAGAGGTGGTGCTTTATTGGGGCTCTCTTATACTTTTGATTCTGCTGATCAGTAATTTTTATTTAAAATTATTGTAAATTTTTTAAATTATTCATTGCTTTTTTTTAAATTAGTTGCAATTATTTCAATTCAGGATTATACCCATATTAAAGAATAAAAAAATGATGAACAGTTTTTTTTATTTCTTAAAATTTTTATCAACTAGAATATTAATAAA
>JAAAKG020063684.1:0-17703 GCA_010014905.2 Druon quercuslanigerum | reverse complement strand
TGAGTCATTCAATGCGAGGAAGTAACGAGGAACTTCGTTCCCAATGCGTGTCCCGCGACACGTTCTCATTTTTTTAAGTGTATTTACGAACTTTACTTTTCCTTTACCATACATTGCAGAGGTTGTGTCACTGCCACTAAAGGCATGTAAGAAGAGTATGTTTTCTGCTATATATTCGTCAACCTCAAACTTTCAGAAGAGTATATTTTTTTATGAGCTTTACCTTTTCTCGGTTTTTTAAAGAAAACTTTTGAATGATCTTTTACTAACGCATTCATATGAACTAGAAGATCTAAGTCCTCACCTACGATGAATACCAAGTCAAGTGATGGAGACATGCATCTTCCGTAGCTTTCTTCACTGTAAAGTCAGACTCCTCAAACTTCTTTTTCAGTATTGAGATCAAACGGATTTTACTTGCTTCGTTGGACAGAAATTTTTCTTTTGTGACGATTGCCACCATCGACTCTTCAGAATGAATGTCTGCACAAGTATTTTTTTTTAGCGATGTAATCTTTTAGCACTCATTGTGCTCTTACTGGCTGCATCAGGTGGCTATCCATCAAAAACCACAATTGCATTTGCACCATAATGTGTCCGTACGTAATGCACGCAGTTCGCACAGATAGATGCAAAAGATTCGCTGCGATGCCATACGATTCTATGTATTAGATATCCACCATCTATGACATGGATGCTGCTTCCAAAATCCATGTCATCTGTAAAAGGTGAGAAACCTTTGTAGAGAGAAGATGTGGCGTACTTACGCATTCCATCGTTGGAAAATAATGATAAAGGAAATGGGGCAGGTTCAAATTTCAGTTATTCTTGCAACTCTTCCTCTGATTGCCGGGTGTTACACATTCTTTGAAACAATAAGAGAGGATCGATGGGAATCGCAACGTCATCAATTCTTATGCTACAGTTAGAAGCTGAAAGAGGAATGACTTTATGCTTCCGTTTGAACTTTACAGATTCAAAATCTTCACCGATTATTTTCGACATTCCAAGCGTATCAATCTCTTGAGCCTTATAGCTCTTCTTTCATCTCCAAGAACGCCAGTACTGATAGACATCAATTCATTAACCTTAGGAAAAGGAGGTGTTGAGAGAACCAATCAAACAGTTTCTTCAGCCACAAAATTTTTCAATTTCGTCGCAAACATTATGCAGGCATGCCATTCCTAACGTCCACATTGTAAACACGTTATCGGACACTCCACGTCCATGAGTAAGACCGCCAATGCATTTCATGGTCCTCATCAGAGTGTGCTCTATGGTCATATCAGACCAGATCCCTGCCCAAAACTTTTCGGAACGTCTAATGGTGAAATATCCTTCCTTTGTAAAAATTTCAAATTCCAAAGGGTCCATTTTTTCTTCCAAACTTAACATATCCTGCAAGTACAGATGGCAACACTTGGCATAGAAAAAAGCACCACTAGCGTGGAAGTAGGGTAACATTTTTTGTATGGTATCCAAGTGAAGTTTCCAGTTGCCCGATCGTTTTGCTTCAATAAATTGTTTTACCAAAGAAATCATACGAAAATATTGCAAACAGAGTTTCGCATTAGGGCCGTATTCTCCAAGCTTTAGAAGTTCTTCTCTGAACTTTTGGGCGATCACTTTATAGTGATCCTCCTCACCTGCCGTGAGAATCACTGATCTATCGCCGGCGTTCATAAGTATATGGAACATAGTATCGCGATCCGCGTCTGTGAAATCAACTACTTCTATAACAACATGTGCTAAAATGAGATGAGCTAAAATATGAGCTCTGCCTGCACGAGAATACGCATGTCCGGTCAATATTTTATCAACTAGTTTGTGTACAGAAATAATATTAAAGAGGTCTTGCAGTCCGATTCCAGACAATAATCCTCCAAGTCTCGCGATGACATTACTTAACGCTGACTCTGGATTACAGGTAGAAAGAATATCTCGAGCTTTCAGGTATAGGGGTTGATCAAAAGTCACGAAAGAAGTCCGTTAATTTAAAGATTTAGATTTCTCCGCCGCAGATCAAAGAGTGGCAAAAATAGTATAATAATCACTCGGTGGAGCATTTATGAATGGTAGACAGAGTACTTGCGACCTTTAAAACCATTCATTGATTGTTGCCTACTCGCCAAAGGAAGTCAGTAGTCGACTGCACTACTTCGCTAGAAATGGGATTTATATTTTCTAAATCAAGAATTTTCAGAGACTTAAAACCTGACTCACTTTTTTCTGAAAAACTTGTATCGGCACCGCATCGTACTCTCCTATGACTTTTGCTGACGGTATTCGAGTAAGACATGGAATATTTTGATCAGGATTAATTGCAGTTTTAGGAGTCACGCAATAAATACCCCCCATGGCGTGAAAAGAGTTCAAACCGTCGACGGTTATTTTATTAAAATCAGCATTGTCAAAAATATATTGAACGAACGCATCTAAATCAATTGAGATACCTGGTCGCATGGTAGCCGATATTTCAAACAGTACATATTCACTGTAAGAGCAAAAAACCCCGAACGATGATAATACATTAATGAGCTGCTTAGATCCAAATTTTTTATACAGAAATGAACCAACTCCAATCTGTAAAGACGATAAGAAAGAACGATGTCTTGCCGCTAGGATTATAGCATGAGCTAGTGCAGTGCATTTATTTTTCCATTTATGCGTTGCACCATGCTTTTTTCAAAATAACTGTTTGAAGAAATGTGATCAAAGTGTCAGAAACAAGTATACTTACATCTTGTAAAAAATTATCAGAAGGTGGATACTGGTTTGTTTCATAGACCTGGGATCTGATGTCTTCCAACACGATTAGTGCTGCTGATTGAACAGTCCGTAATCGTTCCTCCTGTGCATTCAATTTCTTGTTTTCATAAAAAGATTCTGAAATTACTTTAAATCCCGTATTTCGAAAGCAAACAACTGTGGGATTTTTTCTTGTCATGGAAAGAAGAATAGATCGCCATACTTTTGAAGCAATCTCGACTTCACTGTCCTGACATCGGGTCGGTATTCTCCTTGGATTTGTCGCATGAGATCGTCAATAGAAAACTGACATTCCTCTGAGTTTTCATCCAGGTACGAATAAATAAATTGCCTGGCTGATTCCACATTTTTGGCTGGTCTATGGCCTCTTTTTTGCTCAGATAGTGACATTCTGTAGAATTTTTTCATACGCGAGTAATATGCCGGCACGACAGATCGCAAAGATGATGCCGCCGATGGCTGTGGAACATTTTCACCACTTTGTTTACGTTTTGCTGCTGCAGCAATCTACCTTTCTCTTACTTACATTTCTCGGCAAGCTGTATGAACAGATACGGAATCTAAGCTTTTCAAAAATTTCTCACTCTTTCCATCATCCCGTTTAATGCTCGATTCACGCAGAGTTTACACGCAATATTTACTACACCTTATTTTAAAGTTTCTTCACATATAGAACAGATTTCGCCTGAAGAAGCTATGGTCGAACGTGAGACACGACTGTACACTACAGACACACTGAACTATGCGTGCATTCTAGGTCTAGGTCTGGGCGGCATTCCTTTAAACCAGTTTCAAACCGTGGTCCGTGAATCCGTAACTGCGTGGCAGATGGTTTTAAGTGGCGAGGAGACGGGAGGGGTGGGGGCAGATTCTTCGTGGACCTAAATGTTGCCTTGAATAGGAAGGGAATTCTAAAGATCTAAAGTCAAAGAAATATTTTCGTTGGCTTATACTACCATCTTCAAACATGAGTAATGTAGATATTCTATACATATCGGCATGTTCATTCATACTTACATATGTACGTGTGTGAGTGTATGTAAGTATATACAGTATTGTAAATTAATGATATATTATATTAAATATACATATATAATGATATCATAGTAATATAATAACGATAACAATAAATAATCTTTCAAATTTCGAGGTAAAGTTTCACATTTTTTGCAAATTGCAAAAAATGAGCTCCGCTTTTCTCTACTATAACTCGTAAACTATTGATATGAGAAAAATTTGTTCAAAACAAAAGTGATACGAAATTGTATTATCTACAACTTTTTTAAGACTACTTTTGCTCTAAAATGCATTAGAAACGAGATATATTCAAAAAGATCGATTTTTTCCGCCATTTTGGCCGCTATTTTGTTCGCAGGAGCCTGATTTATGGGATCTTCTTTGGGTTTTGATTAGGGCTCCAAAATTAAGATAATTGCCAAGTTTGATCTTATCCAGACCTTTAGCAATCTCAAGCTTTTTTGTGTTTCTATTGGCACCATCGTCGTTACTGAGGTCAGGAGATTAGTTCTGATGAGTGGGTCCAGGCGGGACCTCGTTTTTTAAAATGACAAAAAGTGAGGAATTTATGTAATATTTTGAACAATTTTAAAACTTTCACACAGTGATGCAGACGCGCGCACGCACATACACGAACACGATAGTTCACACACGCACTATATACTAATAAAAAACACTTGCAAATATTTTGGTAGATAGTATTCGCTATTTCACTAGTCCGTTGGAAATAATTGCTATACGTGAGCCTTAATGCTGTTCTAAAAGCTTGCATTTGAGATATCCGAAATATCTCTTTGATGAAAGGTCATAAATTTATGAAATTTATGAACAATTTTAAAACATTCCCACACTGATGCACACACACGTACGAACACACACAAGCACACAATAGTTTACACGCGCACTATATACTAACAAAAAACACTTACCAATATTTTGGTAGATAATATTCGCGGATTTACTTGTCCGTTGGATATAATTGCTATACGCGAGCTTTAATGCTGTTCTAGAAGCTAGCAATTGAGATATACGAAATATCTCTTTGGCATTACACATAAGCACAATATTTTTCATATGCTACGAACATTCCTCCGTCGTCAAACGATCACTAATTTCAATTAAAGCACGAATCTCTTCCTCAACATGAACCATTTTTACTAGAGAGGTTTTCTGAAGTTTGCAAAAAATAGTGTAGTTCAAGAAGTTTGAACCAAAACTGATACGAAAGGACTGGAGTGTGGCCATTTAAGAGCACTTAATATTTACCCCTTCACCTGCATGGTTTGTATTGCAACTTCCCTAAAATTTTGGAAACCCGTGATTATAATGGAAAAAAATGTTTCCGCTCCTCGAACAGTTGTTCTGATTTTACAGGGGTTTCACATTATAGAATAGTATGTAATTTTCAATGCTACCAGCTCTAATTCATAGTGTTCACAGGAATCAGCTTTTTCACCGGTACGTTTATAAAAAATAGAATGCTTTAGTCTACACTTTGGTATGTAGCTAAATATTCACAGCAAGTGCTTCCACTTTTCACAAAAGATAGCTTGGCATACAGTTCGACTGAACATCCGTTTTTTCTTCTTGTTTTTTCTGAGTGGCCCTACTAAGATCTCAAAATCGATGTATTGTCACTTGTTTAGCAAAAGATGATACAATCGTTTTCACTGATAATTTCCAAATTCTAACGAAAAGTTTCGTATACTGTTATTTTATATTTATGTAAAAACCTTTTTGTGGACCTTTTCATGGTGAAATTCTATTATTTCATTTTCCGAAAAATTTAACAGAATGGTATTTTGATTTCAATAGCCGTAAGGTGGTAAAAACTGAAGTCCGATATCTTGTCATTGTGTTTTTTGGAAATCTTTTTCACAATTGTCCAATGAACTTTTCGATAACGATCTATTAGATAGTTTCTGAATGCGCATGTTTTCGTTATTTAACTTCTTTGCGAACTGTACGATACATACCTGATCTATGGTTTTAAAACTCCCATGCCCATTTGTTCTGTAATTGATGAGATGCAGGTGGCCTATGGCGTAAATCACACAACTTATCGATTCTTTTGTGTAAATTACAGGACATATAGATTCTTTTGTGTAATTTACATAAATCACACATTCTTTGTCTCATTTCTATTAAATATAAATTCTTTTCTGTGATTTATAGGACGCACGTGTCCTTTCGTTTAATTTTCTTGGAAAATTAAAATTCTTTTGTATGATTTCTGGTTAACATGCGTTCTTTTGTCCAATTTTTATGATATATGGATTCATTTGTGCATGATTTAAATGAAACAACCGACCTATTGTATAATTTCTGATTCTTTTGTGTATTTTCCATGATATATAGATTATTTTGTGTGATTTATAGAACACACTTATTCTTTTGCGTAATTTTTTGGGGAAATGAGGGTTATTTTGTATGAATTATGATAGAAATGTCTTCTTTGTCTGATTTTCATGATAGATGGATTCTTTTGCATGATTTCTATGAAAAGCCTGATCTTTTGTGTAATTTGAAGGAAATACGGTATTATATACTTTATTTATATGTGTGACCTAGCTTTTATTCCCACGCTCGTCTTATATGGTTCTCCCCACCAGCTAATATTACCCCCACTCCCGAAATTTTATATATATATATATAAAGCGAGGTAAGGATGCTATTCAAAGCAGTAGTCTTTTTATATCTGAACGAGTCATTATATCGCTAGTTAACATCGATTCAGAAGAGGTAGATTCGTCGCAGGTCTCTGATTTTTCAAAATTTACGGCCGCTTAAACTATCGAGGTTTCATCTAATACCACACATAATAAAACTCTTTTTAAAACACCAAAAATAAAAAGGATCAAACCCAAATCATCGCCTCCTAAACAAATACTTACTAAAGGTGCTCTTAAACGATTCGTCGATCGAAGAGAACAACACAGCAAATGATTCTACCAACTGTTTACAGACTTAATCATTCATTTTCCAAGTTTATTCTAATTAGACTAGAGGTACAATCACATGGAAAATTTCTACCAGACATTAAAATTGTGAAAAGTTCCGGTAGTGGAATCACCTTCGACTCGGAAACTTGGGCTGAACTCCAACAACACCTGGATATAATAGAATCATACTTCTGAAGGACGACAAAGAACACAACGACGAGACTAACAATGATAAAATGCAGCAGGGTGATGTTGAGGTCAAAAAAGGTATATATAGTCTTGAAATAATTCTTCAGAAGTCAAGTTTCGAAGAATTGGAAAATGTAATTGAGTCTGTCGATGAAAGATTCATAAGGATTGAAGGATTATTGAAAAACATAATAGCTTGTAAAGATTCTTAATTGAAACGATTGTTAAGTATTTAGTCTCGGGAAATATAAACTCACCGAATAAAAAATTAATCAGACAGATAATTAAGTTTGAATCTGCATACTTCAAAAATCAGGTGCAAGAAAACTTGAGAAAGAATTCTGCGATTTATATTTTGAAATCGTTTTCACGGAATTGACAACAATCTTAATTTCATACATTGTTGGCGAGGATAAACTTGTATTCTCAAAACGTACTTAATCAAATGTATTTTTCTTTCTGGAAAATTAATAAAAACAGAGGTGTGAATTAAAAATTATATTTATCTTTAAGTTACCATAGCTTTACTGTTATTTTAACACTCCTCTTCCAACCTTAATAGAAAATAAGGTTAGGATAATTAATCCGCTTTGCAAACATGCCCGTTGATGAAACATCGAAGATTCACACAGGGTAAGGACAGCCCCCCTCCCCTTTTACAACTTCTAAAAATCCATTTCGTGGAAGGGGGCCGGGCCCCTTCTTTTCTGAGCTGATAGTCAACCATTTAATCAATTAGGGAAGACTACACCATATATTTATTAATTATTAATTAATTATGCCACGCCCCTCGGACAATCAGAAGATACCGCGCCCCTCTCCTCCTCCTTCCCTACCCTTTAGAACACGCCTCTCGACCAACAAGAGTAAATTCATATACTTATTTTTAATGGCTATTATAATTGAAACAATTTTCATGTTTTTCAGACAAGAAAGTGAATGTATTCAGCGAAGTAATAATTTCTCTCAGCATGATGCTTGAATATTTTTCTTTAAAGCATTATTAATTTGAAAATAATGTCAGAAATACTTCGAAGATTCGTATATTATCAAGATAGAATCACATCAGTTCCCTCAATATAAGAACTCTAGACTTGATACAATAGACATTGCATACATACTATGAAAATGAATATATTGGTCTAAATGAATTCACATCTTACTGCAAAAGTATAATAATATAATGGCGGGGTTTTCCAGCAATAAGATTAAACTTTTGCGGGTTTTCGTTCCATTTTTTACATTTCCGATTGATTTAGTCTTTTTGCCTTTTCAACTTTATTGTCATTCCAGATGTTGGTTTTTTGTCTTATTATTCTAATTAATATTAAAATAATCATAATAAAAATTTTTTTTTATAGTACCGTATAGACATTTTAAAATTGAATTTATAACGGGGCAATACAACGTTATACAATTTATTGAGACTTTATGATACGGTTAATCTTACATTCCCATTAATTTTTTGTTTCAACTATTTTTCTTATAACATTAGATCCCAAAAAGTCTTATAATGTATAATAAGATAGGTATGCTCAGTTATTTATATAAGAGATTAAATTACTTGTTTGTATAATTTCCGTTAAAAAATAATTTAATTGGTTTTTCTGTAATTAAAATAAACAATATCATCTTATTCAATTAAAATTTAAAAAAAAAATTATTTTGGGCTCTATTTATAATCGTACAGTTGCGATTTGAAGACTTTTAAAATGCAGATTTGAAAGTTAAATATAGGAATATTAAAGACTTTTAAAATTGAAATTTTGGATGCAAACCTTTTTCAGCGGTTTCTCTCGGTTCTTCCGCTAAAAACTTGCAATTTCTCCTGTTTTGGAAAAAAATGTACTCTCTTTGCGAACTCCACAGTTTTTTATATATGAGCAGTAGCGGAAGTCGATGAGCATCACACGGAGAAAAATGGATATTTAAATGTAGATGTTCAAAGGGCAAGATTGTCCCATCTAACATGCTAATATTTATGACAAATATCTACTATCGTTTTGAGATGTTAGGCGTAAAAATATTTGTATTAATTAACATTGGATAACGAATTTTATCCCATGTAGAAATTCCGATCGGGGTTTAGTAGGGCGCTGGATAGATTTCCCTATTTTTAATCGGACGCTCGTCAGCTAAAATGAAGATGATCTGACTAGTTCTGTAACGCTGTTTTAGCCAAGTACTAGCTAGAACTTCTGAGCAGGCCCTGGCGAGAGTTCCCTTTAATCGCCCGACGATTAGTAAGGTCCCGTCTAGACACTTTCTATTACCTGATGAATATTTAATTGAGTTAAATATTTAATTTATATGGCAAAAAAGGTATTTAAAAAAAATCAACATTCTCTCATATTCTAATTCAATACTTATTATTATACGACATTGTGTATATGTAAAATATACGAACTGTTAACAGAAATACCAATTAAATAATTTAAAAATAAATAATTGTAATCGAATGAAATTTTTCTTACTGTAATATTTCGTTTTTTCCCGTTGTAGACTACTTTACACCTTTTTACAATGACAGGGAATGTAATTTTTTCTGAACATTTACAGTTTTTCATAAGGATGGAATTTTTTCTTTTAGAAAAACAGTATACAGATAGTTAAAGTTTGACTCGGACGTTAATCGTAAATATTATTATAACAATTACTAAAATAAATACTAACATGAATAAAAAGTAAAATTTTCAAGGAAACTTCTATTTAAAAATTTCTCAGCGAAAATAAATACTTTAATGTTTACAAAAACAAGACTTTCAAATCTGGATGATTTTATATTAGATGTTATGAATGCAATTTTAAATAACTTTAATTTCAACTTTTAATCGTGAAATCATGCAGTTTACAATGCATTATTATAAAATATTTAACTTTATACATTTTCAATTCGAGGACTTCTGAATCTGTTCAAAATTAAACATATTTTGATTTAAGAAATTTAAATATTTTAATTCGAAAACCTCCTAGTTTAACAAATGTAAAAGTCCGATTGAGACTTTATGAAATATTTTCAATTTCTAAATAACCTAGACTTTCGATTGAAACACGGGCTTGGTTATGACCTTGGGATGAATCGAAATTTACCGAAACGTAAACATCAGGGCCTTGTCGTAATGTTGTGCAATGTGACGCAGTTATAGCTGGACCGTTAGGTTACTGTGCTTTATCGCTATGATATTATTTTGTCATGCATGGCTCACTAAGGCACAACCCACCGTGGCTTATAATCCATAGCCGCTGCTGCAGTGTAATTCTTAGGATGCTCGAATGGTAATTGCTACAATACAAAGTCTGGTGCAATTTCAAATTGATTTATAATTAAACGCTATTATTCAATTAAAAATCCTATTTTTTAATATTCTTTCAGTATAAAATATTCTATTACTGTTACTATTTATTCTATTTCAGAGTGCTAAATATCAAATTTGAAGGTTAGAATTTTAATTGCTTCATGTTTTTTTAGCTTCTTATTTTCAGGAAATTTTTTCAATTTTAATATCCTCAAGCTTTAGAATTACACATTTTTTAAGCTTTAATTTAAAAAGTTTATTAGATTAAAAACTAAATACTAAAAAAATTTGTTAATAAAATTTCACAAATGCCATGCTTATAAATAACAAATAACATATCAACAAACAATTAACAGGAATAAGCCAAAAAAACAGAGCACAAGAAATTTCTCTGAGTTTGATTTTTATCTTGGTGTATTAGTAGACTTTATTGCTTGCGACAGTTTTGGTTAGTAAATATCAAAGATTGTCCAAATTCTGATTCTATGGTAATAATGGGACCATATTTTCACGCATTTTTTCAATTCACACAAAATTCCTGGCATATATGCTATTTCTGATTATGTAAAAAAATTGTTCTTGAATCAAGTAGATTTTACTGGGTTCAAGTCAATCACAGGTTCGAATGTGGACGATAGAATATAAGCGTATTCCCAATAAATAAATACTTGCTACTGTATGCTTGAAACAAGCGTAAATGTTCTTAATCTGAGAAAATGTATTCTTAGATGGAACATCACATTTTATTATTCTAAACATTTATTGTATTACTTCATATTGATATAGTACGCCTACGGCTCCCTATATTGAGAACCATTTTAAAAGCAATTTTCCAGGAATAAATCCCCGCTCGTATTTACCCAAAACATTAATCCGAGCTGGGAAAACCTTACCGGTTAAATTTCTTTTTAATGGCTCTTTAACGACCTCAATTTTCCCTCTGAGTCACGAGTCTCAGAGGAAAGAGAGTTGTAAAAGGCCACCTGGCAGCAGATGTGCGGGAAGGTTTCCCCGCGACGCGCCAGGCCAAGGCAAGCGGTGGCTTCCGCCTCTCGCTCTCTCTGTCTCTCTCTGTCTCTCCTCCAGAGTAAGGAAAACCCGGCAGTGACGGCCAACTAAAATATTAAACGCGAACATTTATTTTTTTTTACTCAATTATTCAAGCCAAGGATTAAGAAAATATATGTGCGATGTATAAGATAATTATATTGTATGATTCTTTAACTCTTAACTCAGCGGATTACTATTTAAGTTTACTTTATGTTAAACTCAATTTTATTCCCTATTCTGCTTTTGATTCTTTTCTTCTTCAAAGTCACTTTCTAAAAATGAATTTCATTCCTTATTTCTCTATCGCTCCTACATTTTCCTATTATTTTTTTTCTCTACTCTCAATTTATATCTGTTCTATGTTTAATTTTCTTTCAAAATTTACCTCCATTGTTTTCCTTTTCTTTATATTATTTTCTTTGGGTTTCCAATTGTTTCTATATTTAATGTTTAAGTTATATATATTATTATATATTATATATTACATATTATTATATATTATTTTCCTCGTTCATTTGCTGTTTTACGTTTAACTAATAATCTTAATATCTCACTACGTTCATTTCTGTCCACACCAAATTTATTTCTAAACATAAAGTTTCTTTTGTAATGCTCTCTTTTACTTTAAAGTTATTTTCTGTCCTTACTTTTGTTTTAAATGAAAACTAAGCTAATTTTACCTTTTGTTTCTCATGCCTTGAGATTAATTCAATACCTTATGTTTTTATTTCTACTTTGTAATCGCCTCATGTCGAAATTTGTACGAACACTTGTTTTTTTTCTAGAGTGAAAATTTCCATTTAGCGAAGTTACCGAATTATCCGTAATAATACAAAATAAAAATTTTTAAACCCGCGCGCAACTCTTGTCGAGAGAAGAGGACGCCGAGGCAGCCGAAACGCCCCTCTACCTTCCTCGACGGCTCCGCGCCAATCGCTGGCCGGCAGCCTCACGCCGAGTGCGCTTAAAAGACGGTGCGTTCGACCGAAAGAACGCACTCTCGCTCCGACCAGTCAGGAGGCCTAACCTCCTCTGGTTTAGTATGTCACACTTTGTAGCACTTTGTTTGGACGTTGATTAAGTTAATTTTAAATTAATTCCAGCTGTGTTTTTTAACTCTCCTTCCTTTTTCCTCCAAACTGGCGGTACGCTCTTTGTAGCTCCGCTAAAAACTCCACTATCTATCTCTCTCTCTCATCACCGAGGACCACGGTTCTCTTGTAGAACCGACCCTCGACGACACCGGAAGCTACGGTTCCCGTCGGATCCGGCTTACCGTTCTCCTAGACTTTCATCAACAGATCCCGACCGCCGCACACAACCACGTGTAACAATATACAGGTGTATTCAAGTACAGAACATAGTTTACTTTCAAGAAATCATTTCTGACACACTTCAAGAATATATTTTCTTAATCTAAGAATATGTAGGATCGGAACAATAGACTAGTGCCTCAACTTAACGAAATTTTTATTAAAGAAGAGTCTATTTTTCTCAAAGAAAAAAAAGTGTTTTTAAAATTATTATTATATAATCTTCATTTTTTAAATTATCAAAGTATGTAATTCGCGCACACGGTTACTTACACATATATTCGCACGCTTAAAAACTTTGAAAATCGGACTCGCCGAGGATTCGAACCCTACCTAAACTACCTAACCTAGCGTGTCCAAACCGCGCGCTCTAACCATTTCGCTGTTGAAGCACTTGGATCTTGGTGACAAAATCTTGTCCTAATATTAAAAGGCAGCGTCGTGCCTGCGGCCTTGCTAATGAAGGTGCTTGTCAAATCCAAATGTGTGAGTAGCTAGCCATGGCCAGTAAACTGAGTGCGGTGTTGTCACGCTCATTGCTTTACTAGTATGCGATGTATACCAGGGTGGTCCAAAAATGCATTGCAAAATTTTTGTTCACTCTAGAGAGCAAGACACCTCTCCCCCCAAAGTTTCCATTTCTGGAAAAGGATAATCCACAATTTTTTCCAAACAAAACCATACCTATAACTTTCATTTCCAACTCATCCCCACCCTTCCCGCAGCGCCACAAATATCACCCAAAAATTAAAAAAACTACTTTTATTTGGTTCATTCAAAACCAATGTATTTAGATTATTATATTATCAAGAAAAATTGAAAAATAATAATCCAAACATAATACATTTCTAAAAATTGCTAACAATAAAAATATTATTTATTTAACTACAATTTTTAATATTTTATTATTAAAAACTTAAATAAAAAGTGTTCTTTCATGAAACTGAGGTAAAACATTTACAACTCAATTAAAGGAAATCATAAAATATAGAGAAGCAAAACCTATAGATTGGAACGAATTCCCTTTCTCCGTACATTTTATACTACTTGGAAACCAACATGTTTCAAGGCCAATTTAGACCTCCTCATTAGGGATTAATTTATAGGATAATTTAAAGGTATAACCACGAAGGACTATAAGGAGACTCAACGCCTATGGCGTGGATCGTGGAAAACAGCGCACAATCGGGATCCCCACTCCTCAGATTTTCATTTATTCCCAAACGAGAGCGCTACCTGCAGAAACTGTAGGAACGACGAGCAATAACACGTTATTAATAAAACGCGCACTTCGGAATTACAATAATTTCAATTACACGTTATAGTTTTGATTGCTTTTTCGAGTATTGCACTAGATCTTCCATGTCTATACTTACTTTCCATTATTTTTCTATTCCTCATTTTTATGAGGAATTTTTATTATTATTAATTCGCGATGACACCCGACATAACCAAATTTAACAAATAACGACAATCGATTGTCCACACTTCGCATCGCGGAATGAATGAAAATCCGAGGACAGGGGATCCCGAAATGGTGCCAGCTAAAATACGTTGCGTTAAGTCTCCTTGTAGTACTTCGTGGGTATAACAAATAGATGGTGTAACCTGAAAAGAAAATATTTCAATGGATATTACCTAAAATAACCCCAAAACTTATCCAAAAAAAAGTTTACTATACCCTCACTACTTATAACCAAAGGTTATCTGAGGATGAATGCTATATATTAAAATATGTGCATTTTCTTATTATGTAACATTGAGTACCTTCACATTTTTATCAATATAATTATAACAATGTCTCTATGATTTAATTGTATGGTCCCTCTTTTTCAGTGAAAATATTGATTCAGATTCATTGTTCCTAGATTTTGTATATGTTTGTTTCTAGTGTAATCTCTGAATATCATATTTTTTGTTGTTTCTTTTTTTAGATTGTTATTTTTTAATGATTTGATTTCCTTTTTTATTCTTCTTATTCGGTTAGATGCATAGAGATAGATATTTTGAATCTTTTCAAAGTATTATATAAAATAATAAGTAAAAAACTATTTTTGATGAAATTCGTAAAAAAATGCATTTTCATCATACCTTAATCGAAAATTCGACTTTCGATGCCTGTGGAGCGGGTCGAAAGTGGAGTTTTCTACCCTAGGGAAGAAAGTGACAGATAAATGAAAATAGCGGTATTTTTCTGTCCACTCGCACATTTACATATGCTACACTAGCGCTGAATATGCTGTAGAAAGTATTCACATTTCACTTCTTTTATCTTTTTCCTTTTCCTATCGATTCTAAAATCGATTCTCAATTCAATCGATTCTACATTCGTTTCGCAAATCGAATTTTCGTTTTGCGGTATAATGAAAAATTGTATGCGCAAGTCGGGGCGAAGCGACAATTTCACTCGTGTGATATCCGCCCTCGCTTCTCTCGGGCAGCTAACTTCACGCTCGTGAAATTGTCGCCTTTCGGCCCTTGTTGCGCAATATACTATTCTTTTGGAATCCAGTTTGAAGTTTGGTCAAAATGTGTCGTGTTAAGAGTGGTCTGGGTCAGGATCAATTATTGTCGCTTGTAAATCGAGTCCTTCATCTTTTCTCTAAAAAAGGTAAATACTAAAATTTTCTATCGCATTATTTCCCTCTATTTACTCTCTCTTTCTCTATCTCTCTCTTTCCCTCTTTATGTAACAAGTATCTTTTCTTGAACATCTGGCATTCTCTAAGAATTTTTCTTTCTGTTTTTAAAGTTAGTTTGCGTCGATATTTTACACGCGGCACATCAAATATTTCGTTTCTGTCGTGTACGTTTTTATTCATTTTGTGTGAAAACAGTATATAAACTAGAGTTTTCCGAGTGCTTTTTGTTAAAATAATCTTAATAATTGATAGGATTTTCTAGTGTATGTTTCTAGACAGTTGAAAATAAACACAGGGAGTTAATCATTTTTTATACATAATTTTTAATAGAAAGACGAAGTTGGCTTAAAATAAATAATAAATTAATAAGCAAATAATATTGTTCTAGAGTTTGATTTTTTTTTCGGTATATAAAAAATAAATTTCATTGAAATTAATAGAAATTGGGGTAATGGGATTGATGTTAATGGAGGGCATTTAAAAAATATAAAAGAATTCTATACTATTAGTAAAAAACTAAGGTCTACATTATTACAAAAACATTTTTTGACAAAATGCAAAATTCATGAAGTGTTTCCTAAAAAGATTTTTGAAATTAACAAACGAATTAGTTTTGATTTCAAGAACAAAAGAAATAAAGAAATATTAGATATAAATAATGAAAAAGTTAAAAAATTTCTCTTAAATTTGACTATCAAAGATTGCCATTCACAGACACAATTTTTAAACGTTAATATAAAAGAAATCATACGGAAATTAAATCAACAAGTACCTGCTTTTATTATCAAAGAATGTTTTGAAAAGGAAATCAAACTGAATCAAAATGACATTAAGGATAATATACAACATCATCGAAAATTTTAAAGTATTCATAAAGAGCAAGGAGATGTACAAAGGTTGTATCTTAATATTCACTCTATTCTTTTTCATGATCAACCAGACCCCTGGTTTTTGAATATTTCTAATGTGACTTTAGTAATAAATTCGTGGGAAAAAATTACAGTCAATTACTTGAAATCATTATAGATATTGAATCTAATATTAGTAAAATTCCTGACCATAAAGTTGACGAATTTAGATCAGTTTTTATGTGTTTACCTAATGATTTATTAAATAACAATAATCCAAAAACGGCACTAGAACAAGAATTGAATGATGCTTTAAGTGAAACAAAAATTTTCCTGAAAAATCATCATAGCTATTCATAAAGATATTTATATTCAAAAAATGTTACAAATTTTTCATAATAAGGATAGTTTTCAAGTAATTCCAAATAATCCTACTAAAATGCTTTAAAAAGGGACATTTCAAATGCTAGATAGTATGAGAACATGATATAGTCCGCCTAGCTCCCTAAATTGAGAACCATCAAAAGTAATTTGCCAGAAATGAATCCCCCCTGCTCGTGTTTACAAAACATAAACTGGAGCTGGGAAAACCTTCCAGGTTAAATTGCTTTTAATGGCATTTGGACGACCTCACTTTCCCTCTGAATCACGACACTCGGATGAAAGAGAGTCGTAAAGCCCACGTGGCGGCAGCTGTGATGGAAGGTTTTCCCATCACGCGCTAGGCCGAGGTAAGCGTCTGCTATCTGCCTATCTCTCTCTCTCTCTCTTTCTTCTGAGGAAGGAAAACCCGGCTAGGGACGGCCAACTTAAATTCTTAATTCTCTCTTAATTTGCTTTCATTTAAATTATTTAGCCAGGTGCTTTATAACGTATTTTATAATTTTCTTACATTTTCGTCACATTTTATTAATTTTAAGAAAACCTGTTATATTTCATGTTTCTCATTTCTATATTTTCTGTTTTAAACTTTTCTATCTTCTCGATGTTATATAATGATTTTCTATCTTCCTCTTTTACTTTACGTTTCGAATTTATGTTTATGTTCAATTTTTTCATCCTCTATATTTGAAACTTTAAACGTATTTGTGTATCTTATGTTTTAAACATTATTCCTATCTTCTCTCCTTTTGTGTAATGCTTAAAATTTACTTCTACACTTTATGTTTCAATGTACATTTAATCTTTCTTTATTTTTCTATATTTTATGTTCTCATTATTCCTAAACGTTTTAAAATTCGACTCGCCGTTTTTAAATTTAAATTTGACTTTTAAATTTACTTTGACTTTCTACGGCACATTGCAATATTGTATCATTTTCTTTTTTCTACAAACTCTCATGTCAATACTCGGTAAAATTTCCTTTAACGAATTTACCGAAAGTAACGTTCACTCTACGAAACGGAAGCAGCGCGCGCGCAAAAAATCTATCGAGAGAAGGGGACGCCGAGTCGGCCGAAACATCCGACATCTTTCTCGAGAGCTCCGCGCCAATCACTGGCGCCGAGCGAGCATAAAAGACGGTGTGCTCGAACGAAAGAAGGCACTCTCGCTCCGACCATCAGGCTGGGTCGACTCGCATGGAAGGCGATGACCACTTATATTGACGGTGGCACCATCTAAAAGTAAGACGTCAA
>JAAAKG020063673.1:0-17703 GCA_010014905.2 Druon quercuslanigerum | reverse complement strand
GAAGGGGACGCAACGGGATTACCCAGGCGTCAGGGGCTGTAACGGTCTCAACCCAGAACATTAATAATAATAATAATTCCTCACACTTCTCCCCTCCCCACCAAATGAGTCACGCCTACCCCGAAAGGGAAACGGCTTAATGGTGTAATAATAATAATAAACAAAATTTTCAACGCTTAATTTGAAGAACCTAATTTCATTTCTCGAAGCAGGCACTTTCTCATGTACTTCCCTCATGTCTTAACAATGCATCTGCAAATTTTCGAAAATTTTATATAATTGTTTGTTATTAAAAGCGGTCTTTTTCTGAACCGATGTCAAAATTCTCTGAAATTCCGAGTTTAACCTGGGGGGGGGGTAAAGTAATAACGATGTATTTACTGCAGGCCTACTTTTTTCTTTAAACGGTAGAAAATATAATGCACACATTCTAAATAATCTCAACTCCTTCCATATGCCTGGCACAGTAATTTCTATTTTTGTGAGCGAACATTTTTCGACGATATATTGCGAACCTATTAAACGCGTTTTTCGTATCAGAAAAAATCGTATCATTATTGATTTTGGCACGAAGCATCCCAAAAGTGCTCCAATGATCGTATAAAAATTCTGTAATAATCGGATTATGATGAAGCTTAAAATCAAGCTCGAAAGTGAAATTAAACTTTTCCTTCAACACGCCTTCAAAATACATCTTGCTCCATATTTACTGTTTTTTACACAGAAAGTTATTTGTAAAAGAATAATCGCGAAAACAATTTTACAGCAACAGAAAATTATTTGCATTCAATAAAATAATTCAGATTAATAGTTGAAGGGGAATAAAATAAAGTGATAATTTCTGTATATCATTTCTTCTCCCGCTAATATTTCAGATCTATTAAAGGCGTATTTTGTATCAGAAATAAATCGTATCATTACTGATTTTTGTATGAAGCATCCCAAAGGTGCTCCAATGATCGTATCAAAATTCAGTAATAATCAAATTATAATTAAGTTTATAATCAAGCTCTGAAGTGAAATTAAACTTTTTCTTCAACACGCCTCCAAGAAACATCTTGCATCACATGTACTGTTGTGTACATAGAAAGTTATTTATAAAGTAATAATTACGAGAATAGTATTTCAACGATAAAATTATTAGCATTCCATAAAGTAATTCAGATTAATACTTCAAGGGGAATAAAATAAGATAAAATAATATTTTCTGTATCTTCTTTCTTCTCCCACTGACATTTCAGGTCTATTGAACGCGTATTTTGTATCAGAGCATTTTTTTACGCTGTTCATTATTAATAATTTAAAAGTTAATAAGAAAATCGCTAACAATTGGGGTTTCCCTCGATGATGTATGTCATAATAACTTATTATAACACATATTACATCATTGCTATTTTTGAATAAAATTTGTGATAACAAATAGTCTTCGTACACAATCTGATTTCTTTTTATTTTGGGCAACCTTCCCTTCAAATCTAAAACTGTTTGATAACAGTAAAATAATAAAGGACTACTTCTTCTATCATAGAGAAGGAAATATTTTTCATTAACAAAGCTCGCGAACTTCTTTCTAACTTACAATCTGATATGTATGTTTTGTAAAAAAAACACGTTTGAAAGTTTTTCATGCAATTTGTTGTATTGCTGTCAGGAACAATACTTTTAGAAATTATTATATTTAAATTATAAAAATTACAATATATTCGTTTTTACATTTTATTTTCATCACTTTCATTTCAGTTAATTAAAAAATATTTATGTGTTGAAGGTTCATCATTTTAGTTAAAAATGCTTTTCTTTGCTTGAAATGTTGTTGCAACAAATATAAAAGTATATAATACCCGCATAAAATCAATTTTTTAAAGGCTACTTTTTTGAGGATCCAAAGCCTGAAAACTACTAAATTTGAAAGCCTTTGATTAAATACATTTACATTTTTTTATTTTCGAACAAAAGCTTACAAATTGATAAATGAAATTTAAAGGCCAACTAATAATTCGAACACTTTCAGATTCCAGAGCTTCAGTTTAAAAAAAATTACAGATTTGAAGCTATTTAATTGATAAAAAAATCTAGAAACTCTTTAATTAAAATTTTTGAATTTAAAAGGGTCAGTATCTTTAAAAAAAAGCGAAAATTGAGAGAACATTCAATTTGAAACTATTCAAATTTAAAGACCCTTACCAAATCATTCTTTAAACTCCGCCTATAACAAAGATTCCTAATTATTATATGAATTTGAATGAACATACTTGAAATTAAAAAATGTTTACAGAGAAAAACTATCAATTTCGATACGCACATTAAAAACTGAAAAATGTAAAAGCAATTCAATTAGAAACTATTTAAATTTAAAGGAAGCTTTAAATTAATCAACTTTTTAATTTGACTGAATTTTAATAATATTCAAGAATAACTTAAATAATACTTCTGTGTCTTAGTTAAGCCTAAAAATATCTCAATGTCGAAACTTTTAAATTCAACTTTTTCAATAAATATAAATGTATAATATCAATTATAAAAATTGTTACGTTTGGACGATTTTCTCCAAAAGAAGTAGTAACTCAACCAAGTTTGAAAGTGCACATTCTGTTGGAACCTCGTCTGCACTTCTTCAAGAAAAATTACTTATTGAGATTAATAAAACTATTTATTTATAACAACGTATGAATCGCTGTTAAAAATTACTATTTACCTGAGTAAAAGCACTTAGGTTTTTCTTTTTTGATTAAAAGGTTCTCGAAAGGTATGCCATTCATAAGAATTTTTTTGTAATAAACTATTTTTAAATTAACTAAATTATGAGATTACAACATAAATCCAACACCCATAAATTATTTAAAAAGATCGTCATCCAGTTTGGCAGTTCATTATATAGGTGATTCAGCAGATCAATTCTAGAGAAAAGAGGGGACTTTGTTTTAAAAAGGAGAAATTATTTTCACTTTATTTTCTATTTTGTCAAGGGTAAGGACGAATAAATAGCTGGATTCTTTAGATCAAACAGTTGATGATGCTGATTAAGCATAACAAAATGTTTACTCCAACAAAAACCGAAAAAATATTTTTTTCTCCAATAAATGATAATTGCAAGAAATATGAAATAAAATTTGTTTTCAAATACTGGAGCCTTTCGAATCTGAAATCTTGTGAATTATTTGATGGGTTCTAAGTTTAATTTTTCAATGTGTTTAGTTTTTAGTTTGAAATTTAAAAAAAAATTAAAGGTACTTGAATCAAAGGCTATCAAATTTGCTAGTCTTTCAGCCTTTGAATTCTCTAGAAAGAGTCATTCAAAAAGTGGTGAAAATTATTATTATGTGGATATTAGACATTTATATTTAATAGAAAAACTTGAATTTAAAAGTTTTGATCTTGAGATATTTTTAGGGCTAACTCAGACAAAGAAATATGATTTAAATTAACCTTGAATATTATTAAAATTCAGTCAAATTAAAAAGTTGTTCCATTTATAAGCTTTTACATTTAGAAGCTTTAAATCCAAAAAATAGAAGTTTAAAGTATTATTTGGTAAAAGTTTTTATATTTAAATGGTTTCAAATTGAATTGTTTTTGAATTTTTCAGTCTTTCAATGTGCGTAAAGTTTACGTATCCTTTCATATTGAACAGTTTTAATTTAAAAGTTTGTACGTTTTTTTATCAGTTAAATTTTTAAGTTATTTTAAAATTATAATTTGGGTTATAATTTGGTTTTATAATTTAAAAAATGTTTAATTACAAATCTTTAAAATTTTAAGGTACATAGTTTAATCGCAAAAGCTTTCTTAATTGATAGTTTTTCTCCTTAAACATTTTTTAATTTGAGTATGTTTATTTAAGTTCATATAAGAATTAGGAATGTTTCTCATAGTGGGAATTTAAAGAATGATTGGGTAAGGGTCTTCAAATTTAAATAGTTTCAACTTGAATTTTCTCTCAATTTTCGCTTTTTTTAAAGATACTGATCCTTTCAAATTTAAAAATTTAAATTGAAGAGTTTCATCATTTTTTATTAATTAAAGAGCTTACAATAAGTTACTTTTTTTAAAACTGAAGCTCTAGAATCTGAAAGTTTTCGAATTATTAGTTGGGATTTAAATTTCGTTTTTTAATTTTTAAACTTTTATTGGAAAAAAAAAAAAAAATGTAAAGGTAGTTTAATCAAAGGCTTTTAAATTTGGTAGGTATTATATACTTTGATATTTTGTTGCAAAAGTTGAATTTCAAGTTTCGAAATTGAGATATTGATGAACAATGGATTTATTTATAACAATTTATCAATCGTTTTTGTTAAAAAATGACTATTTTTATGAGTAAAAGCACTAAGGTTTTTCTTATTTCATTAAAAGAATATACAAAGACCGAGTGCAAAGCGCGAAAACCAACAGTCGCGCGCTCCAGGCCTGAATTTTGTGAAAAATTGTCTTATCGATCTCCTCGGCATACATTTTTTGTTCATAAAAATCGGGCATGCGGTGTTCAACAAAACCCACTATTTAATTTTTCTTTTCCCCTCCATAACTTAAAAAAATGCAATTTGACTTAAAATTCTTCGCAGCTTTTTCCTAAAGCCTCATAAGAGTGATTGCCTTTAGGTCACTGATAATCCAAGATAATTAAACTGATAAGCAGTCACTTGATCTAGCCTGTAGATTCTGACTTTAGATTCCCAAAGATCGGTGATGAGAATCAAATTCAAAGATTGATGAGTGAGGTTTAATTGATAAGTGATTATAGAAGCAGTGACCACGCGTATCCTAAACTAGCATATGAAACTGTCCATGACATAATGACTAAAATTGGACGATATAATAATTTCATAACACGAGCGTTATTTAAAAATTCCACACAATTTTTTGAACCGCATTCATTGCGAATTTACTATTCATTATATTTGCAAATTATGTATTTATTCAGAACCTACAAACTACTTTACAATTTTTTACAATGACAGGAAATGTAATCTTTTCTGAACATTTATAGTTTTTCATAAGTATGGAATTTTTATCTTTAAAAAAATCTGGATGCAGTTAGATTTGTCATACCTATACGAGGAACGAAACTCTTCACTAGAACATGACAGGGCACCCATCAGTTTTTTCTAGATGAGATATTCTGATAGGGGCTCCAACCAGTTTTTTCTGAACTAGATATTCTGATAGGGGCCCAACCAGTTTTTTCTGGACCAGATATTTTTATAGGGGGCCCAATCAGTTTTTTCCAGACTAGATATTATGATAGGGACCCCATCGGAACCCAACTTCAAATAGGAAAAGATGAGCAAATTTTCGCTGGGTAGTCGGTTTCCAGTACAAGTACAAGTACAAGTAAGTAAAGTACAAGGAAAAGTACAAGTTCATTACGCAGATATTATGGGTGAAAATTCAAGAAGTTACAGTATTTTCAAAATTTTTGAGACCATTTTTTTCAAGATTTGAAAATTTTATGCACGGTTCGTACTACTCGGAAATTCGAACATTTTATCCTCACGACAAACAGCGGGCAGAGCTTTTATATGTATATCATGTTGAAATTCCCATTTCCATGTACACTTTGACTTTCAAAAATCACAACAAGACATGAAAATGGCTCGGCGGAAAAAATTTGACCGGGAAAAAACCGGGAATTTCAAGTTGCCTGTTCACTAGACACCCTGAAAATTTACCCATCATCGACAAGCGTTCTGATTAACTGAACTCAGTTAGACTGACTTGACAAGCTTCTCTGGTGATCGGTTATCGGTCACGTCGAGAAACCTACTATTTATACATCATAGTTTTCGGTATGACCCGGTCGATGCTGTATATTACCTGTTAAGGCTAGCATGATAGTATGTAAGTAATAGAAAATGTCATAACGTAGTTTTTCCTGCCCTCTCACTCAGGTGGTTATATCGAACCTTAAATATAAGACGAGTCGGCCATAAAGCGAATATGATAGTATGCATACATTGCATACTTTTCTTATTAGGTCAATACTAGTTAACAAAAAATATTTATTCTTAAAACGTGTATAATGTAACTTAAGTTTAATTGAAATGATTGTTCAATAAGAAGTAAGGTGATCTAGGATCGGCTAATTTTTTTATTCAATCTCGAATAATTTTTAACAAAAAGCCGCATACGAGGCAGCATACTTTGTCGAAAAAATGAAAAAAAAGAATTATTGAAACACACACGGAAAAATTCCGGGTACAGGGGGGTACCAAGTACCCTGGAATCAAAGCCATCTGCGTGGAGTGGACCAATATCGGTCCGAAAATTGAACTGCCGCAGTTCCTTTTTAAGACCGATATAGGTCCAGTCCACGCGGATGACATTGATTCCAGGGTACTTGGTACCCCCTGCACCCGGATTTTTTCCCGTGCAGTCTAGGAACGATAATCCTCGAGTGTGCATTAAACAGATTTTGACGTCGTTCTTAGAGATTTCTAACATAATGCAGATATAAAACTGGAAATAGTTTGTAGTCGTGAACAATGTAATTCAAAGTAATGTCTTTTTGTCTACCTTCTTATTTTTAACTGAACTTAAAAACTCCAGTTAACTTTTTAAACCGCATTGACGGCCAATGTACCTTTTTGGGACAAAAATCGCTCGACAGTTCAAATTTTGACCGATTTTGATGGATTTTTTTTTAAAATGACCTTAAGACTTTCACGTATCACGTGTAATTGCAGATTTTTTATTTAAGTTGAAATAACATTTTTTTTTTAGTAAAAAACGAAATTTTGTATTTTTATAACTTTTTAGGTGTTCTTGAGATGGTCAAATTCAGTAAAACAAGCCTTAAACGAGTACAGTAACTATATCTGATTAACAATGTGTTTAAGTAAGACAAAAATTGTAGAGTGAAATAAATGCACGATTATTATTAGTAAAAAATAGATGTTATTTTGTAATTCTTGAAACAACCTTTACAAACAAATACTCATTTTGACAATGTCTGAAGTAATAGGCTGATTTTTCTCTTATGAATAAGGTCCATTATTATTTATACAAATTTGACTAAAAATTTCTTGCCAGTGACCTTTTTATGTCATATTTTTTGATTTAACAATAATTGTTCATTATTTAAACAATTTCCATTAACAAAAAGGAAAGACTGTAAAAATTACCATCTCATTATAAAAATTATTTAAGTAATTAAAAGTTTTAGTTATTTTAGAAAATATGACAGCAAAGAGTTAATAGAAAGACGTTCTTAGTTTATTCCATGAAAAAATGAGCCTATTCAAGGAAAGTAGGTGAAAATAGGTATTTGTTTATAAAAATTGTTCAAACCATTAACAGTTATTATTATATCGAAAATTATGAATTAAGAAAAGACACTATGAATTTCACAGACTAATTATTACAGGTCACGAAAAATTACACTTGTTCATTAATTAATTATTTACAATAATATAAACCATTTTTTTGTTACTCTAAAAAGTTATTATTATTCAAAAAGGTAAATTAGCAATCAAAAGAGTTATGTCGTTAATTAGAAAAAATGCAAAGTAAGGTAAGTTTTCGTTGTGTCACTTAAATTTCGGTAAAATAAAAATTAAGGGAAGTAGAATTTTAGGAATACTTATGCGCTTCCGAAGAGTTATTGTCTTGAGTCCACTGATAATCTAGGATAATTAAATTTATCTTCTCATCCGTAATCATTTGATCCAATCTCTAGATTCTGACTGTAAGGTAATTTGAAAAAAAAATACGTCAATATCCGTTAAAAATTGAAATATAAAAGGATTTTTATCCAAGAAATGTACTTTTTATCACACTTTGTGTCGTTTTGAGAGGCAATGATTATTGTATGATGAAAGCTGTCTCCGCATTAAATTTGATTAAACGTCGGAACGAATTGGAATTTTTCATCTCCTTCATTCCTTAGATGATCGATCAGAATTTAAAAAATTTTAAACGTGCAAGAATTTAATAAGGACACTTAACCAAGAGCGAGTCTTCTAGTCTCTTAAAATCGTATGATGAAAGCTAGCACTGAGGCCTCGTAAAGTTTATCGCTAGTAAGAAAGACTCGTTCCCTATACCCTATATAAGTAGAGCCGACTATTCCTGGAAATCTTGATCTCTATTCGCATTTTTTATCGTCTTAACCGCTGACGGAGAGGTTACATGAGTTACGTCTCTTTGGCAGTCGAAGACCCTTTCATTTTTTCCACATCTGTAAAATTAGAAATGCACAGGGTGGCTCCATTTGCTCCTTAAACTGCCATAGAATGTCCTGATACGGGAGCAATAATAATTGGAACACTTGCGATTCATTGTCCCCGTAATAAAAGTTCCACGCGGAGATCGCGGTATTTGACCTGTGTAAATATGCCACAATCGGGCACCTAGAGTGAAACTCTCGCCTTCCACTAAAAGTTACAGCTGTCACAAAGTAAGAAAAAATCAGGCGAAGGACAAAGATTACTGCTGCTCACTATAATTGTGGGGGTTTTACTTTTACAGTAATTAAATAGAAACGCATTTATTTTAAAAACTAGGATTAATAAATTTAGGTAAGAGAACCTAATAAATATGACAATTTCCAGATTAATAGTTGAAATTTATTCAGCCGGTTTTGCTTATCAGAACATAGTTTAAAAAGATTTCGTTCTGAGACCCCCTAAATTCGAAAAACACGTTTTTGCAAATGTGTTTTTGTATGTCTTTATATATTTTAGTGTCCTAAACTAAATATCAAGAACATTAGCGAGCCATTTTTTATAAAAATTTAAATACTGAGCGCATTTTGAAAATTTTTGCGACCAAAAAAAAATTATCAGAGTTATAGAATTTACAAAATAATAAAAAAACGAAAATGAATATTTTAAGCCATATAATGCAAAATATTAAAAAAAGTCAAGAGAAGAAAAATGTTTCTTCTTGAATGCCATACAAAATTATCATAACAACTTTTTGAATTTTCTTGAAAAATCGGAAATTCAAATTTTGACAGCATAAAAAATAATGAAAAATCAAAAATTCCTATTTTGCGGTCAAAATATTCAAAATATATAAGTATGTCATCTACATAAACCAGTACAAATAGAAACCGGTTTCCTTCTCTCCATGTGAACAGAGTTCCATATGACTCAATTTCAATCCAATACCTTTAACTGTTTCTGTAAAGTTTTTATTCCATCTTTTTGGACTGATTTTCAAGCCGTACAAGGCTCTCTTCAGTTTACATACATAGTTCGACTTGTCTCCTCTATCACATCTCATCCCTTCGGGTATTTTCATGTAGATTTCTTCGTCTATAGTCCCATTTAAAAATGCTGTCTTCACATCAAGTTGATAAGCATGTAATTTTCTGTCGAATCATGCGTATTTTTATCTTTGAATCCTCTAGTCACTAATCTAGCCTTGAAAATTTGGTTTCCATTTGGTTCCATTTTCCTTTTGAATATCCATTTTGAATCAATTATATTTGGATTCTTTCCATCAATAGATATATCTGTTTTGGGTACAATATGCCATACTTCATTTTTCTTCATAGCATTTAGTTCTAGTTCTATCGCTTCTCTCCATTTTTCTCTTTCTACAGTAGTCATAGCTTCTCTGTAAGTGATTGGATCTTTATTTATTTTGGCTAAGAGTGTATACAATGGATAGTCCAACTGATTGTTTTTCTCATCTCTAATTTCATGTCAATCTAATTCGCAGCTTGTCAAATATACTTCACAGCTTTTCTCTAAATTTGGACAGTTAGTGAAGCTAACATCAATTATTGGTTCGCTTGGCTCTTCTTGAGTTTCTACATTTTTCTTTGGTCTTCCTCTCTTTCTCCTTTTGTTTTTTCCCTCCATTTACCACAACTCCTTTTCACTCGCCTCAATTTCTTCATTAAATTCTACGAACCATTTTTCTTTTTTTATTACTTCAAAATGAGTTGGCCAATTTTCCACACTATTCTTGCCATACTTATACCCGTATACAAGTGTTTCATTGAATCTCACAAGTTTGCTTTCATAAAATTTTCCATCTTCAGGTTTTAAGAATATATAACCCGTCTCTTTGTATCCTATTAAGACAATTCGTCTTCCTCTCAAACCTTTTGATCTGTTCAAAATCAATTCTATTTTTAGGATCGAATACCTTTAGCGGTGGTACCACACCATTAGACTTGTGTTGGGTTCGGTTACAAGAATATGTGGAAGCTCCAAGAGCCATGTCCCACATATTTTATGGCAACGTGGCGTGGAAAATATACAATCGAATTTTCTTTTGGATTGTTTGATTAAATCGCTCTGCGACTCCGTTATGTTGGGGTGTATCTGGACACGCTACTGATACTCAGCACCTAATTTATTCATTACTTCTTTCGTGTATCCACTAACAGATTCTGTACCTTGATCCGTTCTCAAGTAACACACTTTCGCATCAGAACCTACTAAAATTCTAGCACTTCTCACAAATAATTCAAGGCAATGGCCTGTCTCATCTTTAGTTTTCATCGGGAATGTTGAAGCTACTCTCGAAAAATCATCAATAAAAACAGTTTTGTATTTATAATTTTTGGGGTATGATTGTGTACTTATAATTCCCATAGTATCGGCATGAATAATTTCCAACGGCTGGGTTGCTCTATGTCTAGTCATTCTAAAAGGTAATCTATTGAACTTTGCTATCATGCAGATTTCGCAAAATAGAATTTTCGCATCAAATACCGCGTCTCTAAGTTCTTTTATTTCAGGAAAATTTTTTTGTATAGCCTTTCAATATTGCAATGAAACACGCCCTAATCGTACATGCCACATCATGGCTTTGTTTTCTACAGATAGTCTCTTTTTGTTGCACATTAAGATCATTTTCTGTCTTTCTAATTCTAATAACTTTCTAATTTTCTATCGCAAATAGTTGTTTCAAATCTCGAAGAGTTCTCTACATCATCTTCCTTTGTATTTTTATTCTGATCCGTCTCCTTTTCAACTTCTGATTCATTTGTTTCTATCATTTCATTAATTTGATTTAATTCATTTTGTTGTTTTAACCCATTAGTAACAATTCTCGTCATATGCAAAGGTCAATCTGTATTTGCTAATATATATGCAACTACTTGTTTAGAACTAGAATTAAAAATATTTATGTTTTTGTTTATCTCGTCTTTATTTATTTCAAATTCTATGATCCAATAAGGTTTTTTATAACTACCTGACATGAAGGTTTTATTCGAAATGGGGTCATAAATATCAATAATTCCATGATCTAAATAAATACTAAGTCCCTGGTCTGCGAATTTGAAAAATGACAGGAGATTTTCGGACAATGATTCAGAATAAATTACAGCATCTAATTCTATTTTTTCATTTCCGTCTTCAATTGATTCGATTTGTCCTGCTCCCTCCATTCTCAAATTCGCTTCTTCATTTTTATTTGCATATCTAATCATATTGACTCTATTATCATCAATGGATTTAAAAATTAATCATCAACAATAAATCAATCTAGCTAATGCTTTGCTATTTTCATTACTTAAATTTGTTTTTACATTCAAAGTCGTGGCAGAGATCATTTCGCTGGCCGAAAAACACTCACCATGTTTTTCTTCTGGCTTGTTTTTCTCATTGTAGTTTTGGTATCCGCTACGTCCTCGTCCAACTCTTCTACCTCTATTTACTCCTCGGTAGCCTCCTCTATAGTTACTACCTACCGCCTTTATGTTTCTCTGAGTTAGAAAACTTTCCCTTTTTGTTTTCTCGGTCATTCTCATCGCTATATTGACCTTTGCGCTTTTGACTTCTGAAGTTATTTGACCCTAGTATTGTTTTCGTTTCGGATTCGGTTCCTCTGAGCAGTTGTAGCTTTTGTGATTTTCTGCCGGATCGAAGAAGCCTTTGCAACGATAGCATTTCTGCTTGCCATCGGTGCGTGGGGAGTTAATACCAATGTGACCCACATCATGGCAGTTGTAGCAATGCTTCTTTTCCTGCGTTGCAGGGTTCCTAGGGGCAGCAGCCATTTGCAGCACCTGCTCCATTTGCAGGGGACCGCCTCTCTCTGATTCACCCTGCATTAGATAGGATTTTAAGTCCTCATACGACAATTTTATTATTAGTCGTTTTCTTGCTCATAAAACTTGCTGTTCTTGTCTCCGGTAAACTCATCACTATAGCGTTATAAAACGCGTCTCTTTTCTCTACCTCATTTAACGGTTTGACTTCAGCGATATTATCATGTTTTCTAATTAACTCCTCAAAACGATCCCAAAATCCCGAGGCCGAGTCTTTACTAGAATTGTGCGAAATAGCATACACCTGCTTTTTGACAGTTGCTGCAATTGCGTTTGTTTCCCAACTTTTAAGTTCTTCGATCTTTTTGAGCATTTCTTTCAGGTCTTTTATGCTAATTATTTTTCCATGATAGTTTTGATCCAAACGATTTATTAATACATCTCGAACTTGAAAAGTATCTTTCTCTCTCGTCTCAGAATCGTTATTATGACTAGTTGTAGCTTTATCATCAATAATATACAATAAATCTCTGGATCTCAGCTCTGAGGAAAAAAAAGCCATAAAGTATTCATATTTGTTCAAACTACTAAGGTCCAATTTAGCTAACTCTTCTGTAGCAATTTCTCCAACCTCAGTATCATTTTGAGAACTGCTAACTAAGTTACAAAACGTACTATATCCAAGTAATGGCAACTTTGATGCGTTTCGCGCTGCGCAGCTTGTTTAATATAAACGGAACACTGTGCATGTGTATGCATATATGCATATGCATTCACGTGTATCATTACATACACACATACTTCGATACATTTTATATACATATACGTTTATTTATTTTCATATAAACATTGATTCTATACACATACACTGCCATACTCATCCCAAATTTGGTTGCCAGCTATTTGGTTTTATTTTATTTATTCACAAACCTTGTTTAAATATTCTCATACCAGATGTAGTAAATAACATTCTCCTCTTGTCTCAATGTTACCTTTGCAACTCCCTTTTCTTTCCAAGCAAATTCTGTGCTAGCTGTGCAAATAATTGTCAACAGTGTTTTGGCATCATCTACGTATAATAAATAAATTTCTTATCCATTTTGAATTTTTCTATTAGATTATCTTAATTAATTTTTTTTAATTCAGTTACATATACGCGCGTATTTTCTTATGTGGAGTAAAAACAATAATGATTTAATACATTTTTGCTTCAATTCATAGTTCGTATAAAAATATTTTAAAAACACTACTCTCTAATGCATGCGGGTGATAACAGGCGATGAGGAATTTCGGTTCATACACACTGACAGTGACGTCTCGCTCGTGTGGTAGCTTGTTGGTTCGTGCGTGATACGCAACGGCTATGTGCGTTCTTAAAAACTTTCGCTCTATCTCTTTCGCACTGTGCCACACACGTCCTGGCTTGCACGAAGGCCGACATTTTGGATACCGGCCTATGTCCTACTCTGCGAAACCGAAAAGCCGAACGCGAAATTTCTCACTCTACGCCACTGTCACTCCCGATTTTTATGCACATACGATCTGATTTGATGTTATGCACGTGCTCGTTTGCTTTTCTTCTCTCGTCGCTTTGTCTCGTTAATTCTCCTCGTCACCCTTGCTCGTCTAGTCTCGTTCCACAAAACATCACTGCACTTTTGTTTTCTTTTTCCTTTGACACTTTTCAGTCCCTCGTCAAACTTTCACATTTCCCCACAAATTCGTTTTCACACACGTCGCGACTCGCACAACCTCCGCACTTACGGCAGATTTTTCTTTTCGGTGGAGTGGAAGAGTGTAGGCACAGGTGCCCATAACCTCCTGTGATTGAGGGTGCAGAGGAGGTTGTGTAAAAGACGACGCAGCACAATTAAGTTAAAAAAAAGTTTTCTTGTACAAAGGCAAGGAAACTGTGTACGCGAGGCACATAGTACATGCTATACACGTATAAAGGAGTGTTAATACTCGCACATATCCAACAAATAAAAAAATAAATTTCTGTAAAAATAACACAAGGCACGCAAAGAAATTGACAAAAGTTGTTCATCCAAAATGGATCTAAAAATTCTTCATTTATAATTTTCAGAAATGATAAGAGAATTAAACAAGGTGATAACTTCCGATACCTTGGTTACTTATTTACTAGGGACCGACAGATAGATGAGGAGTTAGATAAGTGCATACAAGAAGTTGAAAAAGTTATTGGTAGACTACGGCCAGTATAAATATATCAAATAAAACTAAAATGGCTATGCATAATTATATATTTTTACCGACTGTACTAAACGGTAGCGAGACATGGACCTATCAAGAAAAAGGTAAGAGTAAAATTAACGTCATTGACATGCGATTTTCGCGCATGATATGCGGAAAAACTCTAATTGACAAAGTAAGTAACGAGAAAATTCTTAAAGAATTTGGATCAGAAGAGACACAAGTTGGCACATGGAAAAGACATCGGAAAGACATAAGAAGCCATAGAAACACGAGAGCGTGTAAGAGAAAATGCGTGGACGTGCAAGAAGTCAGAGAAGTATTCCAGGGCAGAAAAGTAATGCGGCAATTATTTAATAAAATGAGTTTCAGTAGAGTGAATGATGCCTGAAACTGAATACATTTAGATACTAATGGACCCAAGTGGGAAACCCCACATGACGACTTTGTGAGGATCTCCACTTGGGGTGATTGCTCGAGAAATTTATTAGCAACCTGGGTCGGAGAAGTGTTGCGGAATGAACGGGTTATTTAAATAAATAACACGAGAATTCTAGATCAATCTAAAAATTCCATAACCTCTTCCTCACATTACACCCTTCCCCACTATGTGAGTCACGCCTACCCTGAAAGGGAAATGGTTCAATCGTGCAATTATAATAATAAAAATAGATTTTTCATGGAAGGCGAGAATAAAAATTAGTGAAAAAAGGAGCAATTATTAAATTAATCATGAAAAATGAAATTTGAACTTTATTTTGCAATATCTGAATAAGCAGTACCAGCCCGATATGCCTAAATAAATATAATATAAATGTGATGAAATAGAGTTAAGCATAATATAGAAAAGTTCGTATTTTTTATCATATCGAGTGTAACGCACAAGATACGTGATGAGAATGTGTTCGTTAAAGCGGAAGGAGCTTTAAAAAAAGAGAATTCACAAATCACCAAATCACAATTGTTGATTATATGAACTTTATTTTTAAAAGGTCTGTGGACAAATGTGGTAAAAATATAAAAACTGAGCGCGTAGCGCGAGGTAAATGCAACACCGAGCCGAAAACGGAGATACAACATCGAGTGCGAAGCGCGAGAGCCAACAATCGCGCACTCTCTTCGCGCTCAAACTTTCGAGCGATGAGAAAAAAGATTTGTATGTTTGTATTTATGTAGAGAAAATATTGTTGAAATACATGTTTCACATTTAAACACAACTTGACATTCTTCTTTGAACACATCTTCATATTTTTTTGAACACTGAGCGGTGTGCCCCGTCTCCATCTTGAAAATTTTGGATGAGGGAAACCAGCCATGTTTCTCAAACGTAATAGATTCCATTTTGCTTTCTAAATAGATTTCAACTCTTAGTCTGGAAGATGTTGTTTTTATTATAGGTTCTCTTTCCCAAATTTATAAATTTTCCCAAAAGTAAAAAAAGAACATTTTATTCTCCTTATAACTTTAAAATCTACAGAAGTATTTTTAAATGAAAGGAAAATTGTAACATGTCTTCCGGTTTTTAATTAAAGTTTAAGGTCTTTTAAAATGGTATAAATATTAAATTCAAGTATCTCGCATTATATCCTGACTATTTTAATTTTTTTAATCTGCAAAGTGCCGACGAAATTATATCTCTTAATTTTGTGATTCACAAAGTAATTTATATTTTTGAGAGTATCTTGGGACATGTATGAATGTTGTGGATTCTCTAGAGTATTGTGTACAATGAAAACATATTTATATTAAAAATATTTGAGAGTATAGTGAACATTTGGATGACATTTTCATATGTTTGAAGTAGTTGAATAATTTTTTAAAACATTTTTTTACTTTAAATTAATAAAGATGGATTTAAAATATTTTTGTATTTTATTAAAACTTTAGAGACGGTGCCTGGAAAGAAATATGCACACTTTTCACTTTCTTTTCTAGTAAAATAAAACTAACTTTCTTTGAAAAATGTATTGCTTGCGAAATTAAAGTAAATTATTACAAGTACGGAGCTTTCAAAAATACATGATTAAAATGGCTGAAGTTAAGCACATATATCACTTTTAAGGTTTTTTACCAGTGCCCAGGGTAAAGGATTTACACCAACCATAATCCTGACATCCTATGCCTATAGTTTCTGATCCGAACACTTAATGGCGGGCTTTAAACCTACTGCTATCCCTATCTCTGGAATCCTATGCTTTTGCTTCCCGACCCCAACACGAGATGGTGGACCTCAAACACCTGAACCATTGATTCATCATTCGGTCGTCAACTCACAATTCTCTCTCTACTTTGTCGCCGAGATTACTGGCTGTGGTTGAAGTAAACGATTGGCCAGTAAGACTCCAGCAGGCATTACTATCTTTGTCACCCTACGAGTGTGATACTACAAAGACGTAACACCACAGATTCACGGCCGATCATAGAACCCTTATCTTACAAACTCGGCCTAGTCAATGCCACTTAAACCTCGAGCAACACCATATTGTCTCGATAATTGACGTCGCTAGGGGGACGATGCAACGAACGATCGGAAATTTGGCAATGGTGGCCTCAACAGTCATTGGATGGACTATTAACTGGACTAAATTTTCGAGATTCGACACTGCAACGAGCGACCACCGAGTACTCAAAATTTGAAACTGTAAAACTCGGTAACTTACTTATATTGTCAACCTAGGGAATAACCAGGGTTATGTCTCCATGAAGCATTTCGTTGGACATTAAATGTTCTTAGATTCAATGAATGTATACTGGAACTTATGCGCATGCGTGCCCAGGGCAGGTCGAGTTTGGGCCAATTGTAATGGTACCGTAACGCAAAATGCGTCAGACTTGTATGTATGCTTGTAGGTCATAATTTAATTCGCTAGGAACCTTTTCACGTGATTATTCAAGTCTAATCCGATGTTCAACTTTGTTGCTATTTGAACTTTCTCGCTCGAAGTTGAACCTCGGAAAAATTACCAAGCCTCGTGAAACTTTCACATCGATACAGTTTCATGAAGTAACGCGAATTGTGTCCAACTCCGGAATATTATTAATTTTATTTATTTTTTATCTCATTTTATATATGTAGTATATAATATGACCTTACGCTAAGTAAGTTTTATATACGCAATTATTAATTATTTTACCTTACAGGATATTCCGTTCACGTTGAGTTGGTGTTCTTATTTTAATTAGTGAATATTTAGTTCACAGTCCCTCTACTAGACGCGCGTTGGTTTAAAGTTTGCAAAATTTAAATATCGATGTAAGTTATAGGATTTAGCATTATATATTGTGGTCTCGATATTTTCTGTTAGATTAACATAAAAGTTTCGCGAATATTGTCACGGACATTAGTTACACCGGAGTCCAAGATTGTTTTAGTTCTTAGTTTCTCCGTTAGTTGCGCACCGACGTGGGTTTTGTTAAGGACCCTATATATGAAGGACGCGCCGATGTACCCCCACTACTGCCCTCCGCCATGACAGTTGGACAGGAAGTGACGGAGTACTCGATCGCGCGCGCTATTTGAATGCCATGGTGTTACCGCA
>JAAAKG020063662.1:0-17704 GCA_010014905.2 Druon quercuslanigerum | reverse complement strand
CTTTTGAGTGGCTACGTAAAGCCTGGCGCCCGACACACCCATCTAAGAGTTTTCGTTATTGAGATTTAGACCTCGTAGGTGCAGTACCGAAGGTAGGTGTTGATTTTATTTAATTGAATAAAAATAACATATTTCTTACAGTACAGAAAAAATTTGGTTATTTGTAGCGAAAAGATTATGCTAGTCTAGACCGCTGATTCTAGACCGCATTTAGGTGCGCATGCTTTGGTTTCATAATATCACACAGATATCGATTCTGATCTCGATTCTAAATAACAGGCGGCGAATTTAATCCAACCAATAGGCGAAGAGAGAATGTAGCTTCAGCTTTCGATATATAATCACAATTTCTTTTTCATAATAGGATTATAGTTGCAGTGTGTTTTTTAGTATTTTTCATTGTTTGGTCAAATGTTGTTATTTTTCAGATCAATAACAAAATACTTATGAGCTTTGTGAAAATACTATTCTTGGGTCTATAATCTTTATATGACTATAAAATGTGACTTACTTGTAATAAATACTTGGAATTCTGTGCTATCATACGTAATTTTATTCTCTTGTATGCAATGCATTCATTTTAATGAATGCGTGCCTACAAAATATTTTTGAGCGTTACTGTAATTTACGGTGTCAATAAATAAAATTACGGCGAAAGGTTTATCAGCTAAAGGCGATAAAAGCATGAAAAGAATTGTTTACTATAGTTAAAAATCAAATAATAACAACCGAACAATCGAATATCTTAGTTGGGAAGAATGACTTGAATTAAGAATTTTGCAAATTTTGCGAAAGGATAAATTTTGCCTGAGCGGACAAATACAGCATTAGAGATATTTAAAAGAAAGAATACTTAAGCAAGGGAGGATAATTTTGTATAAACAAAGAAAAAAACCTACCTTAAAATATTTTTCTACACAATTCCTGCATTCCTACGTTTTCTTAAATATTTTTACATTTTTTTATTTTAGATTAATCATCCAAATAATTCGTCGAAAAGCGTTCCAGCTATATTACTTTTACACGAGTAAAAAATGCAAGTCTCATATCTGCAACTTGTCCACTCTCTTAGAAAATTTTACTAAGTGTATTATCACTAACTCGAATCAAAAATTTATTCCGCAGGTAATTATAACACTCTCGTAATGGACAGCCATTTAGATTATTATAGGCGAAAAAAGTGCATATAAATCTCTAAAGGAACATTTACTTTCCGCAAATGTCTACTCAAAGTTTAAAAAGAGCTTTAATCTCAGCCTTAAAACAACTTATGGTATTGCTTCAGTTTTCGAGTAGCACCTAAGAGTTTAAAAGTTATTGAGGCCATTTAAAGCGAACAATCCGCCTAATGTTTCTGATACAACTGCTTATTTTACTTATCTGAATAGATGAATCCAGTACATCAAAGAAAAGAGGAAGGTGTTAAAAATTATTTTCAAGTTTAGAATTAACGGAGGAGGGGAATCTTTAAAGGTATGCCTTTCTATTCATTCAAATGAAGAAAACTCAATGCCAGACCGAAATCGCCAAGGATACGACGAAAGAGTCTGTACCAAAAGGTTTAAAGATTCTTGCGTGGAAGAATCAATCGTACTTGCACTAGCCAATTTTCAAAAGAAAATGACTATATTGTTTAGTTTTATGGCCTGCAATAAACATTAATGCATTTGAAGGAACCATTGCAACCAATCTAAAGCTTCCTAACATCATGGTAGGATTTATGACCCACAGTAGCCACATTAATATAAGAAACTGTATATGCAATGTGGACAAGACATTTTTAGAGGTTATTCCTCCACGAAAATTACATGTGCTATTGGGGACAATAAACACTTTATTCTCATACATGTTGGTATGATTTATAAAAGAAGCTTTAAAATGCACAAAATATTGTAATGTGCAATATGTGATAACTCATGGCAATCTCGCATTGAAATGAAACTCGTGTAGAGTCCTTATGAACAAAGTTGACAATTGACGCACTCAGTGTAGTTTGGACTGCTTTAAATATGAAAGTGTTAACAGATGTTAAATCAGTCTTCATTCGTTGTAAAGTTCATTTTAGGAGATTCTACAATAACTAATCTTGTTTCTAAGTTTAAAATTATTGAAAAAATATGTCAACAAGAAACAAAAGCTGATACTAAAAGTTTTTAAATAGTCTACTAGTTTTAATATACTGTAATATTGATATAGACCAGTAGACAAAAAAAATTAACATCTAAAATTAATAATAAAATATTTCCTGGTCAATAAACCTAAGATCAACAATGAAAATATAAAAAAATTAAAATCATTATTCTAAAAAACGGATCTAGTGATATTTTTCTTTCTGATCTTAAAATATTTGTAATACCTACTAACAACATAATAAAAAAAAATCAAGAGTGCCAGAAACTTTGGGTTGAAGTCAGTCGAGACTAACGGTTATATAACGACTTTACACGAATTGATGAAAGATGCGGGAAGCTGCAACTAACCCGGTAACGTGCTGCAATAATAAAACAGCCCGTTTCGAGAATTTGTAATTATATGGACGTCTTAACTTTCTGGACTTTACGTACTACAAAGGCTTAGAATTTATAACTGAAGTGATTGAAAGAACCTTTTACTAAAGCAAATCTGCCTAACATAAAATGTATGGTTATAACATAATTGCAGTTTTTAATACTTAATTAATAGAAAGGACTCTTACTGAAATAAAGCTGCTTATCCTAAAATTTATGGTTATAATATAATCGCAGTATCGCAGTTGTACACAATATTTTTGCTGACCGTAAACAAGCCGAAAATATTATTAAAATAATCTTCGAAAGAAGGAAATATTAATGACAAACTTTAATTTCTATTTTCTTAAAACGCAACAAAGTAGTTCGAAATTTTGAAACAGCAAATGAAACACAGTCTAGATATTACAATCTCAGACATAGACTGATAACGGAACAGAACTCTAAACAGAATTTCTGGAACTCTTAAAATTCTCAGTCAAAATGTTTGGATCAGTTTGAACTGCTGCAGGATGAGATCTTCTGAAATTTGTCAACGTTTGACAAAATGTTTTTAAAGTTAAGAAACATAAAAATTATTCGAAAAATTGTGGGGATGAATATTTTTTCAACATGGGGGGGGGGGGGGAGATTTACCCGAACATATTTTTGAAAATTATCGAGAAATTCAGAACTAAGCTCATTCTACTCAGAACTCTAAAAAAATGTACTTTTTCAAAAGTGGGGGGCGGGGAGCGTAAACTTAGCCCCCTCTTTCAAATATTAAATTTTGACCCACATAAATGGCAGAACTATTTCTAAACATTATGTAGAACAGTAGACCTACCTGCAACTTTCATTTTCGAACCTACTAACTTATTTCCTCTATTCTTCTTTCTTTAAATAAAGTAATTACTCAGATTATGTGGTTTTTTCGCGCTCGCGGGCTTTTTTCCCCTCACACGTAAAGCGTTACTTTAACTTTCTATCATATCAAAAGTTTCTCAGATTGTGCAGCAACGTCAAAATGGGTAAGTCACAACAACTTCTCGCATATCGATTATGCTTCGCGGAGATAAGTCTGCCGCGACAAATACCACTTGGCGATAGTTAGTCTCCCCTCAACCCAAACGCCTTTTTTTCCTCATCACTCTCGAACTATCCTTATTCGGTACGCGTCGTACCGTACACTGGACTGCCGAAGAGTAGGGGAAAAATTTACGGAGGGACGAAAGCAAATTTAATCTCTTTTCTTCTGATTTAATTAAATACGTTTGACGACCCTGATACAAGAGGAACAATTTACTCTTCTAAGTACCGACAGTTAAACATGGTGGAGAGATTTTCATGGCTTGTTGGTGTTTCTCTTATAGCGGAGTATATCCTTTCATTCAAATCGAAGGAAGTATGAACGGTCAGGTTTATCGGGATATCTTGGATAACCATACGAGTCAATTCGATAAAATAAGTGCCCTGAAGATAGATATACCAGCAAGACAATAATCCTAAACATACTTCTGAACTTCTGAAGCAGTTTTTCCAATCTGAAAAACTCATGGTTTTATCTTGAATTAGGAAAAGTCTGGATTTAAATCCGATCATACATGTTTGGCAGGAACTAGACCGACGTATTTGAACGGAATACTACTCTAACAAAGTGAATTGTTTCCTGCTTTGCAAAAAAACTCGACAGCGATACATAAAACCTACCTCGGAAAGTTCATCGTACCAATACCTAAGAAATGAACTGCAGTGATCAAATCCAAAGGATACAGCATAAGATACTGATTTCTTATTATTTTCAGCTTACCTTTTTTCAATTATTATATTTGCAGTGTTAAAATTTTATTCATGAAAATTTGTAAAAATTAAAGTAATATAAAAAATAAATAATATCTTAAACTAAGATGGTATACCATATCATTAACTCCATTATTGCCATTTAAATAGGGCTAGTATAATATAATACACGCATACAAATTTAAACGTACATGTAAATAAAGTGTTAGTTGGTTTTATAGAGAGTATATTCTCTATTATGTAGCGCTGTCGTCCATTAGGCTAAGAGCACTTCTCAGAGCTAGTCGAAAGCTCAACTGAGAAAAATGAAAAAACTATTGACTCAGAAAATAAATTACCATTTTTATATAGTCTAGAGATTGCAGCATTGCGATCACAGTTTGTTCGACTGTCAATCGTTTTTAACAAGATTTTATTACGCAGTTCTTTATCCTGCTTTTGGTGAGGAATCTCAGCTAACAACGCCGCACAGTCTATGCTGCCAGTCAGGCTATTATAGAAAAAAACTTAACTCTTCGAATACACTCAGGGTCAATTTAACCCTGTCACTGACTTTGACCATGAACAGAGTTTAGGCGTTTGAAAAAGGGCGGTAGACTTTAAAGACTCTTGTAAACCTTATATATTACTTTAGCATACTTGAAACTATACCTCTAAATTTTGATAAGTAAAAGGGTTCAGTAGTTGTGAAGTTGTGGACTATCAAAAATGAACAGGGTTATTTTGACCCGGAGTAGAGGAGATTTTCGAAAAAATAGGTGTGTACTCGAAGGGTTAAATCAGCGAACTCGAACCTAACATTAATCTTAGTAATGTTCAGTAGTAATTTAATCGCATTATAATCACCTTCGAATCTACTCATTGGCATTCCAAATTTTCTGGCTAGACAACTTCACACTCGTTGTGAATTACGAAGAATATGTGCATGTGCATGTGCATCACATACTATTTTTTGAAATACCTGTCATGAGAAGTTCCTTCTACAAATGATCTAATTCAAGGGTGAGACGGCACAGTGAATATGAAAGAAACTGGGATAAAGCGTAGCGGGAACCAGGGGTGAAGTCCCGGCTGGGGTGGAGCCCGAGGACGGGACTGGGTGGCGTAGGCCCCGAGAAGAAAAACACCCTAATAAGAAGATTTAAATTGGCCCAACAATATGGTAATCTGAAAATCTACCAATCATTTTTAAGAAAAAAATGGAAAGTAGAATATTTATTGGAAAATAAGGACAATAGGCAAGGTATATTTTAAGAATTTTAGTATATTTAATTTTAGTATACCACAGTTAGGTTTCCTGATCGGTCAACACAGAACTTCGTAAACATCATGTTCGATGGCGCTCCTTGACTAAGTTATCGTGCGATGAGCATGGAGGATTTGAGCCCGTGAACGCATGATAGCGCACTGTCCATTCTATTCTCGTGTCCGTCAGCCGTTTGCGAAGATTAGCTGTTGTCGTAGTTCTACCGCGAATCTGAATGCTGCTTTGTGATTGGCCATCAATAGTTTGCGAATATCCTATGCGATTTTCGTTGCAAAAATATTGTTTCCAAAGCATTTTTGTTAAAACATTTCTTAAATAATTTTGTATAGCGTGTAACATAATATGTACTTGAATGATTCTCGTCCACTTTCTGATTTATTTCCAATCTGATCATTAATTGGAGGGTGGCAGATCATAAGGAAGAAAGGAACATTTTTCCGAATTTTTTTGTTGCATAGGAGATTCTTATAAAATCCAATACACATATTGTTCAAAATATTTATTCGAAATCGCATTTTATACTTCAATTTTTCACTTTTCACACTTTTCTACTTTTGTGATAAAGACTTCGATTTTTGAAAATGGAAGAGATGTACTATTTTATTTTCTCAAACTCTATTTCCGCGGAAGTAAATAAATTTTTTCGATTAAACTTTTCTTTCCTGTATTGAACATACCCATATATAATTCTAACCTCAAAACTAATATCTAATCTTCTTAAAACTGAATTATCTTTTTTGCATCAAACCTTTTCCCCTGTATTCAACAACTCAACATCTCCGGAAAATATTTTTTATTTTGTTTTTAAATTGATTATTTAATTTTCTATCACTGTTTAAAGACTACTCGGATCATGTGAAAAAAAAATGTCAACCGATTTTTTTAACGTTGTGCTATATTAGCTCAAAACTGTTAAGTTATTTGATATTAAACTTTTTCCCTATCGATTCAGGAATACGTCAGCTCGAAATAATATTTTTGTTTTCCGTTTTAATTGTGTATTCGATTTTACAGAATTTTGTATTCCTCTCCTGTGAAATTGCCATTTTGTCCCTTACCTCCTTATGATCTGCCCCCTTCAGTTTTAAGCGATTTTTGTAACTGAAATCGGCGCAATAAATAAATTATTATCAAAATGAGAGAATCTCGTTAAGTATTATAATATATTTTTTGATAATTTCGCAGTTTGACCAAACATAATTCTATTTGGAAATTACAACATCTTATCTAATTTTACAACTGCGATATTAGTCAAAGAATAAAAATTTCAATTGTCAAACTGCGACCCTACAAGAAATTGCATCACTTTTACAGATTTAATCAAATTCACTAATAAGAACCACAATTGTGTGTCAGAACGTTTGAATCAATTTAGTTGTTTTAAATTCACCTGACCCTAAAGATAACAACCCATATCAGCATTTTTTACGAAATATTGAAAAAATTCTGTGATATAAAATTACAAAAATTAAGTTATCATTTTTTTGGGTAAGTGTGATCGAAAATCGTATTAATAATACTAAGGAATGTTTAAAATAATAAGATTCAGCATGCATTTTTGAAGAGTTTCTTTCTACCATATACATATTTCTATAGGTCCTGAAAGAAAATATGCAACTGAAAGCGACACATAGAAAGTACGTACCTTGCGCTAAATGATACAAACAAATCAACTTGTAGTGGCAGATAAAAAATACATAGAGCAGGGTACCACATAGAAGCTACGTAAGTTACAGAATAATTATAAAATAATTTAAGTATCATAAAATTTTATAAAAACGGTTTTAGGGTACAAGTGTTCGGAAAAATTAGATTTTTTAAGCATTTGAAAAAAGAAAAGAGTAATTTCTTTATTTAGCAGTCGACAATGTAACAGCAGGATTGTGCACCAAAAGAGCAAAGCATTCTTTCTACGTTCGGGTGTGAGTTTATGTAAACATGATGAGACCATAAAAAGACTACGCTACCTGGTTGCCTACGATAATTCATTTAACTAGAGTACAGTTTCCAGTGGGCATATGCGCGCATTTACGCCGCGGCCGTCAAAGTGCAATTTTTCTATCTAGGCCGGTAAAGTACCTAGCAACCGCCAAAAACCCACTTTGCTGCTCCAAACCACGCCAAGAAACTCACGTTACATAAAATCGTATTTCTCACAACTGAACCATGAGTTTGTCCCGAACAATGACTGTAGAAATAAATTTGCGATCTTCCAATCATCAGAACATAATGTATTTGAAAATTAAAGTGAACTGGAGTTTGAAATTACCTCGTCGGCGCTACCCAAGCTGCTCACGAAAGATAAGATGGAAATTAGTTCGCTTTGCTACTATTCTATGTCGCACGGCTACAGTCGTTGCAAAAAGTTTTAACATTTGTCTTTTTTACTCAGGAAGTAATAATAAGGAGACTAAACTGTCTGTTACGAAAACGTGACAACTTTTTCGGAAACCAAAAAGCTGTCACACTTTTTCCGCAGCAAATGCAATAGCATTGATTCTCCTTACTATTTCTTCGCGATTTTACTTTTTAAATTTGTAATCAGTAGTTATATAGCTATTTCTGCAAATATGGCAAGTTCCTAACCTATAGTCATTATTGTTGCATTGTTTTCTAAAACAATATATGTTAAAGATAATTTTTTCAATATATTAAAAGTTATATAATATGTATTAAACGTGAGAATGCAAACACTTCACAAATATATTTGTTTATATAATTTTAATGTTAACAATTCAATCTTGACGCGATACGGTCATTGTTTCAATAATTTTCAGTGTCATTATACTGCACAAGTTGAAATTGCCTTGGACTAACCGACCGCAAAGACAATATTAACTTGAATAATAATATTTAATAATATACAAAAAAGGTATTATTTAAACACTGCAATATACTCGCACATTGGCTGCATGCGTGTGCCAGACAGCGTAAATGTTCCATAGATTTGCCCATAAGAATACAAAAAGTTCAGGTCAAAAAATAAATTCAATATCAATTCACGATTTTCAGGTTCGATGGTTACACTGAAATAAAATAAATTAAACGACTTACCTATGATTATTAAGCCTAGCAACTGGAGTGCAAGGAACGCGAATATCTAAGATGATAACTTCACAAGCATCCATAGCAACTGTAGCGATGAAATTGCTGTCTTGTTTATTCCAAGCCAGCCTCAGTAGTGGAGTGCGATGCTGATCTTCATAAATAATCGTGGAATGTTCTAAATGTCGCAGATCAAAGACTCTAACAGATCCATCCGCTCCCACAGAAGCAAACATGTCGCGTCCACCAGCGGCAAGACTGAAGGCAATGTCGTAGACCTCCTTATCGTGAGCAATTAGTTGAGTTTTTACGCATCCGGTGACTCGTCCAAGCACTTGTCCAGTTTCAATTGACCAAATCGTACATGTGGTATCGATACTTGATGTTCCTATTATATTAGGATCTATCTCATTCCAGTCGAAGGATGTGAGAGGGGCGCAAAAGTCGGAGTTCTTGTTGTTATTCAAAACGCATTCTAATCTTGTTTCGGGTTCCCCAGCGAGCCAAATTCTTAAGTAGTCGCCAGATGTTGCCAGCAGATCGGGATAAGATCCTGATAATAATAAAATTTTGTATATAGTTATTGTTTTTTCCTAAAAAAAAACTTTTCCTTCATAGGACAACAACAGCCGGCAGAAAAAAATACACACGCGCGCGCGCGTGCGTGCCTAGTCCAACGCAAAGTGGCGTAAAATGAAAAAACGGGGCTCAAAATAACTTGTAGGGCGCAATTCATAACCGATGTTGGATTTTTTAAAGAAAAATTCAGCGTTCCATTTTGAACTGAATTATGAGAGCCGATTTTTTAATTTTTATTTTTTATCTTTTTGAAAATTTTTCCCCCTGCTCAATATCTCTTCAATTTTTTGTATCGGGGTGCATAAATGAACAAAAATGGTTGACTTTTAAAGTTTATTGTTATAAACAAATTATATTAACAAATAGCCAAAATCGTAGATTGTTCGCTCGCAAAGTATAATTGGGGGTTAAAATGGCTTGCCTTTACCGAAAAACTTGACACTTAATCATGAAAATTTATCATTTGATATTTACTTATAATTCTTTAAGCAAATTATATAAACAAATGCCTGCTTTCGACATTTATGGGCAAAAAAGAACCGTTTTTGTTCTTATTATGTACAAACTATCTTTTCAGTGATTTTGTTTTAAGAAAACTTGTCAACCGATATTTTTTATAATTTTATTCAATAAACTATACAAAGAAATTCTTATTATCGGCATTTATGAGCAAAAAAGAATCGTTTTTCTTTTTATTCTGTACAAACTATCTTGGCAGTGATTTTAATTTAAGAAAATTGGTTAACAGATTTGTTTATAATTTTTTTTAATAGACTATATAAACAAATGCTTATAATCGAAATTTACTGGCGAAAATGTCGTTTTTTGCTAATTGTCTTCAAATATAATTTGTCTTCAATATTTACTGAAAAAGCATAGATTTTCCTGGTAATCGTATTCTATTTAATCATAAAATTAATCCCGGAGTACTTAATCCACAGCCAGAAGCTCGAGAGCCACCGGGTCAAGAACAGTATCAATCTGTTACCAATTTGTTCTTAGGTAAGACAAGAACGTATCAGATGAGATCAGTAATTTATGAGCAAGATCAGTGTTCACTGTAAATTAGCTGCATTTTCGACTGTTAAACTCACGAAATTGTCTGAACAGCTTGTTTCGAGCTTCTTGTACTTCTTCGCATATCAGACCAATTGGAATTAAAAAGCCATGTAGAACCATTGTACATATCTACATATAGAAGTGCAGTTTGAGTAGCGTACCATTCAAATTTAACTCTAACGATTTTCCGTACATATAAGAGAACCTGCAAAATTATGCTGAATCGGTTAAGTAAGCGACAATTAACGAATCCCCAGTTTGGCAGCTTTCATTAGTTTTTGTTTGTTCCGTTATTTTCGCTTGCCAAATGCAAAAATCTAAACGATAAGCAATGTTTAAAATAAGAGTCATGCAACGTAACTTAGCATCGAGTAATCGAGGATTTTCTTTGCACAAGTGGTCAGTGGTGTTTAAGCACTTGTGTTTTGCTAAGGTTCTCTGCTACTTTACCATCCAAAATAGTTAATAGCATTTTATGATCTACCCGACACCTAAATCTGCTGAATGCAATTTTAGTAGACAACAGAAGATTTATTTCTCCCTTTATGCGGTCTATCACAGATCTGGTTGAATCAGGTGTTTCTTTAGCATATTGATATGATAATGATACGAACAAGATTGTAGGCCCAGGGCGAGGATTTTCCCAAATCACTTGAGACCCTGATTCTAATCTAAGGGGTACCATTGAGGCCATGAAAATGCTTTCATCAGATACTATACCTTCTGGAAGCTTTTGTTTATATGATCTTTCGTATGATGCCCGATCAGCACCATATTTTGGAAAAGTGTCATAAATTTGACACGTTTCTCTACCACTTGTGCATCAATGCTAGGAATGCCCAATGTTTTCGGAATCTTTAACCTATAGAACAAATATATTACTTGACATAAACGCAAAAAAACCATGAATTTGATGGTTTATTTAGGATTTCACCACGAAAATCAAATTTCCGCCAATTTTCACTATCATATTCGTAATCAACGCGTCAAAATACATTAGTATACGGGGTTTTAACAAAATCGGGGGGGGGGGGGCTACATTTTCGAAAGTACACCCTTTTTTTTTATAAGAAAAGGTATGCACTATATATTTAATAAGAATTAAGAAAAAATAAAAATCTATAATGATAAAAAATTTCATTTTCATTAATTTCAGTATTTGTTCCTTTTTCCTAATTTCTTTCAGTTTTCCATATATTTTACTTTGTTTAATCACTTAGTCGAACCCATAACCAGTATTACTATTATCTATTTTAATATGCTAAGGCATTGCTAAGGCATTGCTAAAGCATCATTTAATTGAACTTCATTTCAAAATAAAATAATTGCAAATAAATCAGTGGGTCACGCGCGCATGAGCTTCTGGGGTATTTTAAAATAATCGTACGAATTATGAGAAACGAATTTTCTATTTGCAGGTAACTTAAATCAACTTATCTATATTTTTTAAAATCGAAAAAATCAATTGATAGCTGGTCCCAAGTTCACACTGGTTCTTTGTTTGTTTTTCATTTGATTTGTACATAACTTCATGAGAATCAAAAGACAAACATGTCACTTGTTTGTCTTTTGATTCTCATGAATTTATGTACAAATCAAATGAAAAACAAACGAAAAACCAGTGTGAACTTGGGATCAATAGGGTCACTTGTTTGTCTACTGTTTTTCATAAAGTTATGCACATATCTAATGAAAAAAAAACGCAAAAGCAGCATGAACTTCAGATTACTTGGGTTACTAGCCAAAAACGACATTTTTTGCCAGTAAATTCCAATAATAAAGATTTGCTTAATTAACTTATTTAAAAAAATTATAAACAAATATCGGTTAACAATTTTTCTTCAATTAAAATCACTGACAAGATAGTTTGTACAAAACGAGAAGAAAAAACGATTCTTTTTGCCCATAAATGCCGATAATAGACATTTGCTCATATAATTTATTTTAAAAAATATAAAGAAATATCAAGTGATAAATTTTTATGAGCAAGAGTAATTTTTGGTATAAAGGCAAGCAATTTTAACGCGCAATTATACTTTGCGACCAAACAATCCATGATTTTGGTTATTTGTTAATATAAATCACTTATAACAATTAACTTGAAAAGTCAACGATTTTTCTTTGATTTATGCACCCTGTGCATCAAATGCAAGCGATACTGAGCAAGGGGAAATTTTTTTCAAAAAGATAAAACAATAAAACCCACAAAATCGACATTTTTTCCTCTTTTTGCATTAACATAAAAGTTTAAATAAACAAAAAATTAAATAACTCGGCTCTCATAATTCTGTTCATAATTAAACGCTGAATTTTTCTAAACAAAGAATCCTATATCGGTAATGAAATGTGCCCAACAAGTTATTTTGAGCCCCGTTTTTTTCATTTCTCCTCACTGGGAAAACGGTTCATGTTGCACACGCACAGAAAGTACCGAGTACGTAACTTGTTCCTACATATGACAGAATTCTGTGTGTCAATTTCCGGGCAATGCTTAGTCAATTGGTCTTCGTTGCTACTCGAATACAGTTATTTACTCATGAGAATTAAGATACGTACAGGACTTAACGTTATTTTCTTCCATCACTCTCTTCTTGTCCACTAAATTAGGTTCTTTTTGAGACTTTCGGTGTTCGGCACTACAGTGCGTGAGCATTAAAAATCTGTGATAAGCATATCTGTGTGCTGCCGTAGAGCGTTTTAGTGAAAACTCGGGAGCTAGCGTGACAATGAAAATCAAGTAACCGTTGTCCGTTGCATTGAAAATGTTGACTAGTTCAGTACATGAACAGCAGATTGAAATCGAAAATCAGTCTTACGAGTTCACTTACAGTGTTGGGTAGGTTTTTTTTTTGAATAACAAGTTACAGATCGGTTACTTAGTAGAAGAGAGACGGTGTGTTTTTGGCGCTGTAGCTCTTGAGAGCAAGAGGGAGAAGTGTGAGACAGAGGAAAGGAGGGCTTCATAAGAAACGCGATACACAAGAAAGCGGATCGGGAGGGTAGGAGCTTACTGGAATTGTTTGGAGAGGCGAGACGGTCTATTTGTAACGGCAATATTAGATGCGAAGAAGAAGGAGAATTTATGTACGCGGGTATAGGGGACACCGTAATAAACTACATTATGGCAGAAGAAAGAATAAGGAAGATGATTGTGGGAATGGGAGTGGGTAATGAGATAGGCTCTGAGCACTCTGGAGTGTTCGCGAAATTGAAACGTAAAGGTCCAAAGCGATAGGGAGTATGGGAGAGAAAGAAGTAGATACGCTGTTAGAAAAACTTAAAAGATTGATTGATAAGGTACGGAAAGAGGTGGTCCCGTGAGAAGAATGAGATGGGATTAGGAGAGACTGGTGGGACAATAAATGCAGAATAAGTAAAGACAGAAGGAAGAAGAATGGAAGAAAATGGAGGAAAGGAAAAATAGAAAAAGAGAAACGCAACAGTGGAAATAGAAGGCATGGAAGAATGATAAGTGAAAAGACAGAAAGAGAAAGAAAGGTACACGGAAGAGGTAGAGAAAAAATGAAGGCGAAAAATACGGGCGATTAGAGGTGAAAGAGATGTGGAGGATTTGCAACAAGGTCTAGAGGGGAGAACGGTGGTCGGAGGAGTGGAAGACAGGGCTGGTAGTACAGTTGATTTAAAAAGGAGAGGGCAAACGGGTGGGATAATTAAGAGGTATCACACTCATGTCGATGAAACATAAAATTTAGGCGGAAGTAATTAGAAAGAGGTTCGAAAAACAAGTTATCGCATTGTTTGTAGATTTTAGGGCAGCATTCGACTCAATTAACAGAATGATATTATGGACAGCGATAAAAGAAAGAGGAGGAGACGAAAGTCTAATAGAAAGGATAAAATAATATATAAATATGAGAACAGAAAAGAGAGGAATTCTGGACAGGAATGGGTCTCTTGCCAGAGTGTCCGTTGAATCCACTTTAATTGAGTGTTCTTCTAGCAGTCAGAGGATACGATGGAGAGAAAAGGGAAAGGAAGGATAACGTTAGGAACAAGCAAACTGTTTTCACTAGCATAAGCAGATGACGTAGTGCTAGTAGCGGATGATGAAAAAGAAATGATTCTGATAGTGAGAGTGTTCAAAGAGTACGTGAGAGTAGTGACACAGCGAACGTGAATAAGACTAAGATGGTGTGTTTTAGAAATAAAAAGCATAAAGTAGAATACAAATGGAAGATTAATAGCTTGGTGGTAGAGCTGGTTGAGGAGATTTGCTACATAGGTTTTTGGTTTGAAACGAGAGGAAGAAGTGAGCTGCAGGGGAGAAAGAGATTAGAATCCTTAAGCAAAGTGATGGGACAAGTATAGGGTATAGGTAAAAGAATGTTCAAGGACGACTGGAAGATGAGAGTATATGGATATTTGGTGTGCTAATTTGATCGGTGTTAAGATATTTTTTTGAAATTTGGGGGCTGGAAAGAGCATAAGAGAGTGGAAAGTCTTCATGAGAGATTTTTGAGATGCTTTATGAAAGTGAGTTGGAGCTATTCAGGTTATATACTAATGGAAGAAAGGGAAGAGGGGAGAGGGAAGCAGAGCTGCACAAGCCTGTGCACGGGAGATTAAGGATAAAGAGAGGAGGTGTAAAACTGATAATTCGAAGTGGGAAGAAGAGATATATGAAACGAGATTTGAATGTGGTATGCAAGTTAGAGGTAAAGGATGGCAGGAAATAGAGAAACAGATGACGGCAAGTTAAGAAGAGGAAAGATAGAAGAAAATTGTAGAACTAAGGTACAACAGCTGGTACCAAATGATTAGGATACACGGGGAACGAAAGTACCCTAAGAAGATTAAAAAGAAGAGCGAATGAAATAGAGTGGAATAGAAGTCAATTTGGAGATTGACACTGATAAGGAGAAACGCAAGCGCAGGGCGGGGAGAGTGTTTAAATAAATAAAGAAGTTGTCTAATATCGCCACCAAAAATCGGCGACCCTCAACTTTTGAAGTAAGTAGCTCCGCTGTCGCTAGGCCCATGTACTTTCACATGACCCCAGAGCCAATAATATATTGGAAAAAATTTGGAGTGTTCCAGAACATGGTTAGGATGCAGTAGAAATCTTAAAATTTAAAAATATTTTAAAATGTTTTGGAAGCTTTTTGCTGTAGGGTTTTATTTATGAATTGAATGACAATTTTGCGTCGGAAATAGGTGTTGTCGATTTTTTGTATGACCGATTTCATAGTTAATAGAGCCGTTGAAGGGAATCTTAGGGACGGAACTGGGACGGACTGCCATCCCAGTGAATTTTACTTTATTTGATGAAGCATTAGAAGATTTAGAAAGTGGATTGAAGGATGAAGCTGACAACTTTTGAAGGACTATAGTGATGTCTTTCGCGCTAATCACACAGAAAAATATACACAGGCCGATGACGATGCTTCACTAAACTTTCAAGATTGACTACGGATCTTTACGATTAACAAATCGAGTCGGATCCTTTGCAAACGATCGCTAATGGACCGGCATAATTCTCCCATAATCACCATCGTGTTCACAAAGTAGCCGTCCTCGAAATAGCTACGTTAAAGAAGAACCATATACTTCACGAATAAGAAAGCTCTTATCACTTTAGTTTTTCTCTCTTGTTAAAGTTCGATTCTCACCATATTTGATTCGGAATTTATTGCAGAACAGTTTTGGAATTTCTTTCAAAATTATAATTAATCTGATTTTTTGTATATCTTAGGATGTTCCAGAAATATTAGCGAAAATATATAATTAAAAAAAGAAAGGTATTTTTTAAAATATTTGTTCCTTTTGAAGAAAAAATCATGTATAAAGAGCGAAAGTCAAGAATAGCTAACTTCTTTATCAGCCTTAAAGCTTTTAAAGCTAAATATCTCCCTTATTTTTAAAATTACAAAAATAATCACAACGATTATTTTCTTAAATCTTTACCGCAAATTCTACGGTGAAATTAGATTTTTGAACACATTATTTTCAATGAGTGTTTTTTGCAGTAATACATTTTTTTATATTAATTCTGCAACAAAAGAAGTCACTTTCTTAAATACGTAAATGAATTCGTTTGGAAATTCTCTATCTAGGGGAAGAAATTTATTAATCAATGAACTGATTAATGCATAACAAATTATATTATCGTAAAGAGCATCCAGTAATATTAAGTTTTTTAAAATCCAATTTCACTGTACGATTCGCAGTAATTTTGGCAGAAAATTACATTATTGTTAAAAAAAGTTGATGCATAAAATTCAATCGAAATGTTTCTTGGCTAAATCTTTAACTATTTTATAAAAATTAATTTTTATGTTTATCACTTGATCAGTTTTAGTACAAATTTTATTTTATTTTTGGCCAAAAATGCAAGTATTTGGTTGGAAATGATCTTCTTTGGCTAAGGATTTAACTACTTTGTTCAAATTCATATTTTTTGGTTGATTTTAGCTGTTTTTGTATAAAAATTAATATAAATTTCTTGTTTAAAATATCAACTATTACGTTATTAATTAAAAATTCGTTAAAGGCGGTACCATATTGTTAAGAAAATCTTTCGTTTGTTTAAAAAATTAATTTTTGCGGATGGAAAATTTGGCTATTTTACTGGGAATTCCTCTTTTAGTTTCAAAGTTCAACAATTTTGATTAAAAATTTTTTCATTCTGGACTAAAGAATCTTCATTTCTTGAAAATTCGTCTTTTTGGCTGGAAATTTACCTTTCTTTGAAAATTCATCGCTTTTTGCAAGAAATTAATCCTTTTGGTTTAAAATTTGTCCTTTTGTTTTAAAATTTATATCTTTTAGTAGAAATTTCATTTTTTTGTTGTTAAAAAAATGCATATATTAAATTTCGGTTAAAAATGTATCTTTATATGATAAAAATTTTAATTTTTGGTTAAAATTCAAAAATTTTCTTGAATGTTGAATTATAAATTATATTATTGAAAACTGAACACTGGAATTCATCAACTTTTTACAAATTCAAGCGTCTACTAAAAAAATTCGTTTTGTTGGCTTGGAAATACTCTTACGATGGGGGGGGGGGGGGATTTAAGAACTTTTACATAAGATTTTTTAAACTTAATAATTTTTTAAATAAATAGCCAAATAATATAAGTGGGTCAAGTGAGGAGTAACAAAAACTATTTTTAAAAACTGTTTTTGGGGTATGTGTAACAGTTGAGTTATCCAATTAGAACGACACGCGATTAGAAAAAAAAGGCATCACTTTTAGCCAACACAGAGAAGTTAACAGTTTTTAAAGCTTGAAAATTAAAAAAATATATTTTTAAAAATTATTTCGACTCTTTTACGTATACATTTTTTAATAACACATAAGAAGGTAAATTTATAATAAAAAAAAAGTACTTAATTTTACTTAATTATTATTATTAATTATGTATAATATGGGTTGGCATTCAAAATCAGGATACAGAAAGAGTACTAGGTAATTTTGGGGATCCAAGAACAAACTATAATGGAG